>PISX010001129.1:0-212898 GCA_004024625.1 Mellivora capensis | reverse complement strand
AGGTTTTTATGTCTGTTCCTTTGTTTTCTCTCCCCCCTTGGCAGCTCCGGATGGTTCTTGGAGGTTTAGAGGAAAGCAAACTGCACCCAGACCTCCCTCCCAGAGAGAAGCCCCAGTCCGTTCCGTTCCCCTCTGGGTGCTGCAGAGCAGGTTCCCAGCCGCGATCTCTGGGGACACCTGTGTGTCCTGCTTGTACTCAGAACCACAAGCGGCAGCTGTCTGGGTAGCTCCAGACTGCCAGAGAGGTTCCAAGCAGGGAAGGCACACAGAGATTTTCCTGCTGGTCGGAGCTGAGAGTGATCAGACTTTCTGGGTCCTAGAGAGCCCCCTGCTGGTGCCCGCGCGCCTCTCTCAGGGGAGGGGTGGAGCGCATCTCAGGCTCTGCTAGGGAGGCGCGGCACATGCGTGGGGACTGCAAAAGTCTGTTTCTGCTCCGGGAGGGTCCCAGCCCCTGCCACACGCCAAGCGCCCTTAGGAGGTCTCCTCGCAGCTCAGCGACCAGGACCTGGTTTCTCCACTGCACTCTCTCTGGCTCAGCACCAGGAGTGTCTGCCCTCTGTGGGAGACTTAAGGCCCTGTCCCTAACAGTTCCAATTCCCACAATTTCACCCTACGATCTTTTCCCTTTTTGAGTGCTTTTTATTGGTCTTCAAGTTAATGCTGGTCCCCAGTCTTAGGGGACTCTCGTATTGGGGTATTACTTCCCAATGCGTCTCCTCTGGTGGCTCCCTCCCCCTTTTGTTTATCATCCGATACCAGTCCGGTGTTCCCGCTCAGCTTTACCTGCCCACTGGCGTCTTTTGCCCCCGTAGAGATCCTGACATCCCACTGGCGTCTTCTGCCCCCGTAGAGATCCTGACGAGTAGAATTTTGATCTCAGGCTGATTTCATGAGTGATTGGAGTTCCTTGGTAGGTAATCAGCTCACTTTAGGGGACAGGTTGAACCAGAGCATCCTCCTAGCTCCCCGCCATCTTGTCTCTCCCTTTTTTTTTCTTTAATCATGATGGTAGTTCATCACATGTCTACAATTAAAAAATAATATAATAAAAATGCTCTTTTTGTTTCTTTTTTAACTAAAGTGTAGGTGAATATGGGGAACAAAACATACCATTCTTTTTTATTATTATGAGATATAATTGACATATTATATTAGTTTTAAGTATACAGCTTAATGATTTATTACAGGTATATATTGTGAAATGATCACCACAATTAATCTACCACATACTTTGCTTTAGCAAAGTAAGGTTTCCCAAAGAGGAGTGGTGACCATAAGCCACTGTCCTGAAGCTGGGACTGTTTTGTATTTCATGTTGTTTAGAGATGGCAAAAACTCTGCTTTGTCAGTGCCTGTCCAAATGGGTGGTTTCAATATCATCCAGAACCACTCATCCAGCCTGCTCCTTTCTCCTTTGTGATCAGGAAAAAGATGGAAGAAATAGGAGGGATGGGGGAGAAAATATAAATGTGGTTATCCTAAATTTGTTTTGCATGTAGAATATGAAACTTTGTAATGAGAATATATTTAAATTGTCTAATGCTAAAGGTAAAAATTACATGTTAGTTTATAAATGGTACTAAAAACAAACTGATTAAAAAAAAATACCCAGGAATTTCCAGTAAACTTTTACTTGTGTTGTTAACTTTTGTTTTTTTAAAGAAATTTAACATGGAAAATAGTTTATTTACCTCTATTATGGGTCCTGAATGAAATCTTAGAGAAAAATAAAGCAATAATATTAAAAATTACAAACACCATTCATTTCAATCCTTTATGTGATCTCTCTTTTTTTTTTTTTTAAGATTTTATTTATTTGACAGAGAGAGAGATCACAAGTAGGCAGAGAGGCAGGCAGTGGGGTGGGGTGGGGGGGGGGTGCGGAAGCAGGCTCCTTGTTGAGCAGAGAGACAAATTCAGGGATCCATCCCAGGACCTTGAGATCATGACCTGGGCCGAAAGCAGAGGCTTAACCCACTGAGCCACCCAGGCTCCCCTCAATCCTTTATGTGATCTCTTGAGATCTTACATTCAAGCACAAAGGAACTGACCCTTGTCAACTACCAAGAATTGATAAGCTCACAGCTCAAGGTGGTATGTCTTTAGAAAAATGATACACTTTTTTTCCCTTTCTGACTATTCTTAGTACAAATGTCTCAATAAAGTTCTCCAAGTTTGCATTTCTCTCCTTGAAACTTCTCTGCTCTCCAAATTATTTTGAAGAATGGATTGCATAGACAGGCTGAAAAGCTACATTTTTCAGTATATCCTTCTTAACAGTTCATAACACTGATGTTTCAAGTATTTTTGCTAGGACTCCACCCTGGGTGTGCAGCTTGCTAAAAAAGAGATGAAAAATGTTTTTGCTAAAGACTGCTATCTAAAATTTAAAAAATCAATAAGGAGAAAATTTGGGGAGCATCTGAGTGTCTCAGTCAGTTAAGCATCTGCCTTCTGCTCAGGGTCATGATCCCAGAATCCTGGGTTGGAGCACTGCACCTGGGTCCCTGCTCAGAAGGCATCTGTTTCTTCCTCTGCCTGCCGTTGCCCCTGCTTGTGTTCTGTCTCTCTCTCAAATGAATAAATAAAGTCTTAATTTTTTTTTTAAAGAGGAGAAGACCTTGGTGGCTAAACCGTGTTGTTGCATCAGCACAGATGTTACCTGGCCCTTGTCTGAGTTTCTATTACAGATTACATCTTTAGAGTGTGCCCTTCAAGCTGAAATTAGCCTTAAAATGCTTTAGCTTAGAGGTAAATACATTTTATCCAATGGAGTTTAAATGATTATAAACAATTTTTTTTAAAGCAAATTTATATTTTCCTGATTGTATCGGTTGCTAGAAAGTTCGGAGCCAAATTTGTGGATTAACTTCCAGAAATGTTCAGGACTCCCTGGAGGTTATTTAGGTCACTAAATTCATGCTGGCCTCTTATTTTTTTATTCCTATTTTTGGTTTGGTTTACTTAAATTTCCTAATGTATTTAGTAAATTTGCCTACATTGTATGGATTATGTATTTTATTTTATTTTTTTTAAAGATTTTATTTATTTATTTGAGAGAGAGGCAGTGAGAGAGCATGAGCGAGGAGAAGGTCAGAAGGAGAAGCAGACTCCCCGTAGAGCTGGGAGCCTGATGTGGGACTCGATCCCCGGTCTCCGGGATCATGACCTGAGCCGAAGGCAGTCGTCCAACCAACGGAGCCACCCAGGCATCCCTAAACAATTTTAAAATATCAAAATAGACCAAATCTCTAGTCCTAAAGCATTTTATGTAATTCAAAACCTTTTATTTTAGTCATTAGCATGGCAGATTATTATTATATAAGGTAACAAGTAGTATTTGATTATTTGAACACAATGTATGATGATATATAGGTTTAGATCCAGACTGAGGGAATGATACATTATTTCAACACTTAGGGGTGTCTCACAATATAGGAAAAAATCTGTGATATCAGTAATCTCGAATATCAGATGTGACAACATATATGGGTTTTCTATGCTCTATAGAAATATGCTTCCATTGGGAAAAGGATTGAGATGAGTGCTGGGAGCTAGAATGTTTTCTAGATCCATTAGTATGTACTGGGTAGTCTTTTAAACACCACTGTCTTTTTAAAAACCATAGTGAAGTGAGACATCTATACACCAGAGCCTATTGCAGACCTTTTCAATATTAAGTCTATAGCACTAAGATTAATTACAGATTGTAGGAATTATACTCCATTTTCTTATAAGCAACATTTTAACATATGATAGTACTTTAAATAGGAAATAACTGTGTAACAAAAAATCTGGTAATTTAGATTTGTTTTAAGAAGGACATTAGATCTATTATCCTTCCTGATTTTCCACTCCACTAAGTCATTTGTTTAGAAAAAACTATTTTAAATTTCTGGATTGAGACAGGGTCTTGTGTTATGCTCACAACTTACATTTAGGTTATCAGTCTGGAAATCTTAGAGATTTTTAAAGAAAAAAAGTCCAGTTCCACAACTTTAGAGATTATTTACATTCTTGAGAAAGGCTTGAATTAATCTTTGTAGGCCTGAAAGCATTCCTATATGGGAGAAATAAATCAGGGATCCTTTTGGCTTTTCTAATGTGAAGAAATGTATTTTTATAATGTAGTCAATGAAATGTTAAATATGCTTTATACAGGGAAGCCTGGGTGGCTCAGTTGGTTAGGTGTCTGCCTTCAGCTGAGGCCATAATCCCATGTCCTGGGATCCAGACCTACAATGGGCTCCCTGTTCAGATGGGAGCCTGCTTCTCTCTTTCCATCTGCCCCTCCACTCCCCATCCCCACTCAAACGTGCTCGCTCTCTCTCTCTCTCTCAAATAAATAAATAAATAAATTGAAAAGAATATGCTTTATATAGTTGTGACACTTTTTTCTTTTTCATTGTGAGCATACTTGTGTCTCTACAAATCAGTACATTAACTAGGAGAACACCTAAGGGAGCACAGAGAAGTGTTCTATGATGGCCAAACTGAGATGAAAAAAAATGAACAAAGATCATCCTGTGAATGAAGAATTTCCTACAGAACTTGTAATTATTTTTGTGTATGACAGTAGACAAATATTAAAATAAATTACTACATTTTGTCTACACTGGATGAAAATATACAATGAGTGGGATGAAGATAGTACTTGGTCAGCACTATCTGCCATAAATACTTAATTCCTAGATATTATCAAATGTATCAATACGTAATTTTCAGACACATGAAATAATTATTGTCAGTGTTCTTTTTTTTTTTTTGAGCAACCTTAAGAGGTGCTCACTGGCTCAGTCAGCAGAACATCCAAGTTTTAATCTCAAGATTGTAAATTTGAGCCCCTTGTTGGGAACATAGATTACTTAAAAATAAAATCTTAAAAAAAAAAAAAGAGTAAGTAAACCAATGAAAGATAAATTCTTATTCTATTTCAACAGTTTTGGGAGAAATGGACCAGAAGGAATGTATTTTGATTACATATACAGGAACAAAGTATGTAGGTAGAGGTCAAGATATACTCTTAAAAAAGCTAATTCTAGAAGGATATAAATATATGTGTTGGCTCAACTATTGATTTGATAAGTGTTTGAAACCCAAACAAACCCTCAAACTTCTTGTGATCAGGATCCTTTCCAGATTTACAGTGATGCCAAGCCACAAGCCAAGAATGTCCCTAACGTGATGTCCACTGCTAGCTGCAGAACCTGAGTACATCATGACTTGCAACCAACATTAAGGGGAAAGAAGGTAGTTAATGTGTATCTATACATTTTTTCCTGTTTTTATTACACCATAAATTATTCTAAGCCATATTCTAAAGAATTAAAGGAGAACTAGCTAAAGTGAAAGTCATTTTGTAATGAATTAAAGAGTGGGAAGAAAAGGATCATTACTATTTCTTTCTATTCTCCCTAAGTCTTATGAATAGTTTGTGTATGTGTTTACACGAGCCAGTGTAGTAAGAGAAGGTTTCCATAGACATCAGATGGGAGTTGTGATTTGTTTAGACTAGTCTTGTTGGTGATGAGTATATTTAGTGCTTGAACAGAGATTTAGGTGTGAGATAAATGAAGACTATAGGGGAGGGCCAGCAATGTTGAAGGCATAATATTTAGTAGCTGTTTGAAGTTATTGTTGTTTAATACAAAATTAAAGTAAGTCATGATACAGAAACCATGAGTTATGTGTACCAAAATCTCATGCATTGTTTTCAAATGAATATATTATATATCTTTTGTGTATTAATTAGGACAATGTTATTATCATAAGCATTATTTTCCTAATCAGCCACTAATTATTTAGTATGAGTAAGCAGCTATCAGGGAATTCATATTAATTTCTCCTGAATCAGCCTAAGGTTTCAGTTGAGCTATGAATACTTTAAAACACTTAATGAAGTGGCTGGAAATCCAGTGCATTGGATAGTGTAACCCAACAATTGACTAAAATTTCCAACAGCCCCTATCTTTCATAGCCAACTTTTTGAACCACCAAAATCTTTGTTAATGTCTCCCTCTAGATAGGGGTTTTACATGAGATTTCAACTCTCCTCATTGGAAAGAGCCTGCATGAGTTGGGTTTTATAGTTAGGAAAGGTAATCTAATATGGCCATCACAGCCACCTAAGATTAGGTAGGAATATCTACCACCTGTTGTGTTCCAGTCTACTTCCTATTTTTCAGAGTGGCACCTGATCAGATCAGGTAATTAGCTGATTAGATCAATTTCACTTGAGACATATTCTACTACATTCTTTAAAAAGAAAGCAGTAAAAACAGTTGAGTTTTTGTTTTTGTTTTAGTATTTCTTATACTATTTAATTATTTTGATGTATATTATAAATATCTTAAGAAAGAGAAATCATAGGCATTATCTTCCAAACTTAATTCTTTATGTTACTCCAAGTTTTTTTTCATTTTTAAAATTTTTTCCAATCATCTTTAAGATTCATTATTTATGAAACATACTTTGGAACACCATGCCATAGATAAATATCAGGCTTCATATTAAGTCACATCTCTCTCATCCCAACTTTCTTCTCTCTCTTCCTCTCTCCTTCCTGTATCATTCTCTGATATTATGGCCAGTGAGCAATTTGATAGTTTGAATCAGTATAATGAGCAAGACTGTAATATAGTGGACAACAATTCACTGATAACTAGAAGAAATCCACTCATTGTTTGACCTCATCTCCTGAAAGAATATTCCAAGATGACACATTTTGAAGTCCTGTTTCATTGGAAGAGCCCCTAGCATTTAAAAACTCTGTAGAGACTTTATGGCATCTAGCTTCCCAGTAAGCATTGACCATCTCTTTCAAATGTAAAATTTGTTAGGGAAATTCATGTTAACATCATTCAGTAAATTCATGGCAATTCTTCAGAAGTTTAAGCATGCACTTACATGTAGTCAGTGACTGTCAAATACCATAAGATGTTTTCACATTTTTCAAAATAAATACCATTTTTAATTTTTTATGGTCTATAAGATTGCATTGAGACAAACAATATAACATAGAATTATTAAGTCAAATAGATTTTCCCCCTGATCAATAGTTTTAAAAAAGGACAAAGGAAATTAGGGAATGTAGGAGGAGAGCATTTTGTCTTTAAATGGAAGTTTTAAACATGAATGTGTTCTGAGGGCTGTGAGAGGAAGACAGAAAGTCATGAGAGTGATCATAAAAGGTTTTCAATCCAATACAGTCTGAGCATCAGAAACAGCTAGCTCTCAGTGTAGATTGCAAAAAACGGCCCTGAATTGTTACCTTCCCTATATGCATGCCCCTTTGCAGAGAAATGTTGAAGTTCTTCTGATCAAGAGATGGAGATTTTGTGTTTTCTTTTTTTTTTTTTTCTTCTCCACTCTTT
This sequence comes from Mellivora capensis, assembly GCA_004024625.1. Classification (NCBI taxonomy): domain Eukaryota; kingdom Metazoa; phylum Chordata; class Mammalia; order Carnivora; family Mustelidae; genus Mellivora; species Mellivora capensis. Next base: position 205,525 of record PISX010001129.1, on the reverse strand, counting down.
ATATCCAAACCTGGCCATGTAGCTTGCTTTGGCCCATGAATGTTAACAAATGTGACACAAGTAGAGACTTGACAAAGAGTTCATTCTGTACATGCTTGAAAATTGGAGAAGTCCATGCAAACAAAGCTGAATTAGCCTGCTAGAAAATGAAAGATCACATGTACATGTGTTGAGCCATTCCACCTGAGGATCTGCTATGTCTGCCAATCACCCGTCATGTAACTGAGGCCACCTGAGAACATCCAGCAGCCAGCCAACCTTTCAGGTGGCAACAGATAAGTGAGAGAGCCCAGAATGACCAGCAGAACTGGCCTAGGCCACTAGACCGCCAAGACAACCACAAAATTAGGAGCCAAAAGCATTGTTACTATTTTAAATGACTATATTTGGGGGTAATTTGTCATGCAACAAAAACTAACTGAAATGTCTGCTTAGTCAACATAGCAAAAACCATGGCATATCTTTACCAAACCCCATTTCATGTTCCTTTTTTAAGAATTCATAGGGAGAGTAAATTCCCTACCTACCCTTGTTGCTAGCTTGGTGTTAGATGATGGTTTTTGCCAAATGACTTCCACTATTGCTCAATTAAATTAAAACTTGAGCTTTTATGATTAGGTTTCAAATTAATAATGTGTTTAGAAAGAAAGTGAAGCTTTTAGCCTATTGGATATAATGCTCAGGTACAATTAGGAATTGATTTTATTAGGATAATTCATCCTCCCTACATTTTCCTGAGACAGTAACTGGTGAAGTGACACATAATTACTATCTAGAGATTTAGCCCCAAGCATCACTCCAAAACCCAGAGATTTTTGTTGAATATGTTGGAATAATTCTTTTTTACTCAAGTTAAATTGATCCCAATGGTTAAGAACTACTATAGGACACTTGGTATGTTTTATTTACTTCTCCTAAACCCAAAACAGTATACTTACTTGAGCATTTAAGAAGCAGTAGGTGCAAAAATAAATAAATGAATAAAAAAAAAAAGAAGAAGCAGTAGATACACCAAACCATTACAAGCAATCTCAGAGAATGTGTTTGGAATACCTATAGAAGATATTATTGTAGTCATATTAATATTCTCCTTGGAGGATGAGGTTTAAGAGGTAAAGAAGAGTCTCGGGGTGCCTGGGTGGCTCAGTGGGTTAAGCCTCTGCCTTTAGCTCAGGTCATGGTCTCAGGGTCCTGGTCGAGCCCCATATCGGGGTCTCTGCTCAGCAGGGAGCCTGCTTCCCTTCCTCTCTGCCTGCTGCTTTGCCTACTTGTGATCTCTCTCTCTCTCTCTCTCTCCGTTAAATAAATAAATAAAATCTTAAAAAAAAGAGATAAAGAAGAGTTTTGATTGTCCCTTATTGTTCCTTGAATTCTAATTTAGACCAACCTCTTATTTAAAGAGACACTGAGGTGCCTGGGTGGCTCAGTGGGTTAAAGCTTCTGCCTTCCACTCAGGTCATGACCCCAGGGTCCTGGGATGGAGCCCCACATCAGGCTCTCTGCTCAGCAAGGAGCCTGCTTCCCTTCCTCTCTCTTTGCCTGCCTCTCTGTCTATTTGTAATCTCTGTCAAATAAAGAAATAAAATATTAAAAAAATAAAGAAACACTAAACTCATTCCTTAATAATCATTAAACTTTCTATGAATTCCTTGTTAGAGTCCAAAAGAAGGGGGAAAAGGCTTGGATAATTGGGAAAGAATTTAGAGAAATAATGAAGCTATAAAATTTGGAGAGTTGAACACTTGGGGGCAAATAAAAATTGATTTTGAGAAAGATATATTTTTCATTCCTTTAAGCAAAAAATGTGCAGATCAGATATTGTTAGTAGCAGGAGTTTATGAGGAGGGAGTTTTAATTGCAAAGAAATGCAGCTTTCCTCATCACATGGTTTCATATACAAAAGTAAAGGATGACAATTTGGGCATGGAAAAGTACAAACAGCTAGTTCTTGTCTTCTCCTTTATCTACCCTTATTCTATCAGATTATATTGGTCTCCCCATCATTACTTAGCAGACAAAACCCTAAATTCTTTTTCAATTTTTCACTGCCTTAGATCTGTATTTCATTCTCTAAACAGATGTCCCGAGCTGAATATGTGCTGTATTTTAATAGTTATTAGGATCAACTATAACTATATACACATTTTAAAAAAGTGATATTTAGATATATTGAACTCACCATCTATTACCAATAGGTTGTTATTAAAAATAAAATCCTGGGGCGCCTGAGTGGCTCAGTGGGTTAAGCCTCTGATTTCAGCTCCGGTCATGGTCTCGGGGCTTGGGATAGAGACCTACATCAGGCTTTCTGCTCAGCAGGGAGCCTGCTTCCGCCTCTCCCTCTGCCTCCCTCTCTGCCTAATTGTGATCTCTTTCTCTCTCTCTCTCTGTCAAATAAATAAATAAATAATCTTTTAAAACAATAAAATAATATAAAATCCTGAGATTTAATTTTGGTGAATTATTGGTACCCATTGAAAATAAATAAAAAGGTAACAAAATAAATAAAATCAAAATAAATAAATAAAGATAAAAAATGTGAGTAACCTAAACTGTGTAATATCTTTCAGAATATTATTTTTTAAAGTATTTGGATCAGGAAGGGCATAAGGGTGTGGCTTGAGAACAATCTAGGATATCGTCTTTACAGTTTATAATTGTTTTGTTTGTTTGTTTGTTTAAATATTTTATTTATTTATTTGACAGAGATCACAAGTAGTCAGGGAGAGAGGAAGAAGCAGGCTCCCTGCTGAGCAGAGAGCCTGATGAGGGGCTCGATCCCAGGACCCTGGGATCATGACCTGAGCAAGGCAGAGGCTTAACCCACTGAGCCACCCAGGTGCCCCTGTTTGTTTGTTTTTAAGAACTCCAGTTTTCTCTATTTTTATAGGTCTGTGTTGGTGAGGCTTTTTAAAAGCAAATGCAGGGGTACCTGGGTGGCTCAGTGGGTTAAGCCTCTGCCTCCGGCTCAGATCATAATCTCAGGATCCTGGAATTGAGCCCCGAATCAGGCTCTCTGCTCAGCAGGGATCCTGCTTTCCCTCTCTCTCTCTGCCTGCCTCTGTGCCTACTTGTGATCTCTCTCTCTCTCTCTGCTAAATAAATAAATAAATAAATAAAATCTTTAAAAAAATAAATAAAATAAAAGTAAACGCAAATAAAATGTATTCCACATGGATATCCTATAACTGGTAGTGGATTTACCATGGAGATAATAAAGCCTAAGCTCCTGGAACTCTCACCTATATAGGCCATCTTTAAGACTCTGAGCCTCACTTTGTATTTACATTTTAAAAATTTATTTTACAAAGAAAGATACTTAGAATTGTATTAACATCTAGTCCACAAATCCTTGATCAGCTCTGGGCTGTAAATAATTACCAGTTAATAATTTTTTTCTCCTCCTCTACTAATTCTAGTAGAAGTATTAATTATATTTGTAGTATTAGTATTAGAATAAATCTCCCTGAAGGAATACCTTTGTCACTGTTAACTCTAGAACTCCTGTGGGCATTTTGAATATATATATATATACACATATATGTGTATATATATATATACACTTTTGAGGTCTGAACACCACAACCATTTTCTTTCTACTTTACTACCACATGATGCACCCCTGATACCCCAATGTGCAATCCAACCTCGTGCTATTTCTTCCCATCTTCACCTTTTGTTAGTCATATACTATCCCCACAGATGAAGCCCATACAATGATAGAACTAGTTCATTAATATCCATGGCTCTATAACTACTCAGAAACTAGATTTAAAATCAGCTATCACTGTGAAACTGCTCAGCACATGATACACACTCTGATATGTGCTTTTATTGCCCACATAGCAAATCTGCACCACTGTAGCAATGACAATAATTAGGGGGTATTTGATAACACACAGTAACTCTCTGCTTCACTTTGAACATATATTCAGAGGTTAATATCTCACCACATTCATCTTAATGATTCTGATCTAAAGTGCAATCATGTCTTCTCGGGAATTTTGCCCTGGTCCACCAGTACCCTACTTCTGCCCTTGACATTCTACAATCTCTTTTCCACCCAGCAGTAGGAAATAATACAGTTTCAAACTGAATCCATTTTTGTCACTCTTTTATTTGTAACCATTCAAAGGCTCCTTATCTGATTCCAAGTGAAACCTAAAATGGCCTGGAATACCCTGCCTCTGTACAACAGTACTCTCATGCCCCTTCTCTTCCTACTCCACCCCTGCAAATGGCCCTCTTACACTTTTTCAAACATAATAGAAATTTACACCTTCTCAGGGGCTTTGTACACACACACACACACACACCCACACCCCTATTACCTTTTCTCCTTGACCTCTCTCCATAGAACTTATTACCATCTGACTCAAAGTAAGTTTTAGATAGTTCTTCTGTATAAAGTATTAGAATAAAAACTCCCATCTGTCCTTCACTTTTTATCTCTAGCATATAGAAATAGCCAGGCTCACAGTAGGAACAAAATTAATATTTTATGAATTAATGAATAACTTATGTACAATGTGGAATCATTTTTTAAGTTTCATCATTTGAGAAGTGTTTTTTTTTAAATAAAAAGTTGAGTTAAACTATTTTTTAAAGATTTTTTTAATTTATTTGAGAGAGAAAGAGAATGAGAGTGAGTGAACATGAGAGGGGGAAGGTCAGAGGGAGAAGCAGAACCCCTGCTGAGCAGGAAGCCTGATGCAGGGCTTGATCCCCGGACTCTAGCATTATGGCCTGAGCTGAAGCAGTCGCTTAGCCAACTGAGCCACCCAGGTGCCCAAGTTAAACAGTATTTTTAAGAGAGAGAGCATGCACCTAGGATTTAAAATAAGAGAGGAGAGAAGAAGAGGAAGGAGGAGGAGGAGGAGAAGGGAAGAATGGAAAGGGGAAGGGGAAAGAGAAGGAGGAGAAGAAGGAAAAGGAGGGGCAGGGGAAGGAAGAGGAGGAGAGGAAGGAGGGGGAAGTTGAAGAGGGAGGAGAATGGAGGGGGATGGAGGCAGAAGGATTAAGGGAATGAGAAAAAGATCTCGTTCACTTGGAAGAAAGAAATGTGAAGGCTTGGATTTAGAGTGCATGAGTGCAAATCCTTCTGATATTACCAATCGTTTGACTTTGAGCAAGTCATTGACCTTTCTATATTTCAGTCTCCATAAATTTAAAATGGGGTTGGTATGTGCATCCTGTGTCAGTTTTAATTATGTATTTACTTCTATATTTGTTTATTTTTTAATAACTAAGCAAATTAAAACATAAAATGTCTGACATCTGGTAACACACAACAGACATTAGCTATTATTATCTTCAAGATAACATCTTGCAGACTATAAAAGAGAAGAGAGGAAAGGTCTAAAAGATCAGTGTCCTAAATTAACCTGTCCACTCTAATGAATAAAACACAACTCCTTCAAATATTGTTAAACATAGGTATCCATAATGACAGTTCTGTTCTAACAATTGTAATAATAGCTGATAACTGGCAAACACACACATGCAAATCTACATACAGTTACTAACTTTTCTAATGTTCGTAAGAAATTTCAGAGAACTGCTATTGTTTTTCTCCTTTTTACAAATGAGAAAATTGAACCATGAAGTTATTTAACTCATCTAAGCCAGAATTTAAATCTGTATAGTACACTTAACTATTATATTTACTATATATTCAATGACATTTGAGATTCTTTGGCGGGGAATGGGCAGATAAGAAAAGATAATCTCTGGACAGAACGCTGATTCAAGATTGATTATGTCTGTCTATATAGGATGTACCTCCTCTTTCACAGACCTTGCATGTTTATGCATTCTGCCCTTACCTGTTATCTAGAATATTCTTAGGAACTTTTAAAAGTCATTCTTTCAGAAACTTCCACAGAAAGATCTTAAATTATATTTTTCCCTTTTGCTGTATTTTTTAGTATTAATTGGAACAATGTTAATGTATTGAACATGTTCTTGTGACTACATTATTTTGTAAAAAAATATGTGTAATTACTAGGAATCATTGCATAATGGTTACCTAAAGTCAGGGATGTGATTCTGTCATCTTTAAGTGCATTATCCAGAGAAGTCTGACCTCTGTGTGTAGTTTTCACACATAGATATGCAGATATGTTACCAGATCAACATTGATTTGATATTCTCTTTCATCTCTCCCACCTCACTCTTTCTTGTGGTTTCCTGCTGGCTAGTCTCACAAATTTCAGGATAGTATAGATACCTGGAAAAAAAAAAAAAGTCACTTTCAATTCTACATAATTTCACCAAAGCTATGTATGTGATCCTAAGAATCTTACAATTTATATAAGTTCTAAAGAAGCCATTTAAACTGGCAGAAATATTTTATGTATACATTCTCCTGTATGGTAAGGTAGAAACACAGTTCCTTACTTTTGAGGTATTATAGAACTCCCATGTTCTGTACTGAAAATAGAGTTGGGTAATGTACATAAAATGACTCTACTAAATAAATCACAGTTGACAGTGCCTGAATTTCTAAGTATCAAATGATAGATAATTTTAGCCTTATTGATTCATTTGTTGACTCACTATATCTTAATTGAATGATCACTGTGTACCCAGCAAGCGAAACAGGAACTTCCACATTAGCAGAGGTTAAAGAGAAACGAATCTCTGTTTGTTCATTTGTTTGCTTTTTGTTTTGTTTTGTTTTGTTTTAAGGAGAAACCAATCTTAAGTAGAAAAGCATGACTATTGGGATGCTTGGTTGCCTCAGTCAGTTGAGAGTTGGACTCTTGGTTTCAGCTCAGGTCATGATCTCAGGGTCACGGGACTGAGCCCTGTATTGGGCTCCACACTCAGCACAGAATCTATTTGAGACTTTTGGTCCTCCCTCTCCCTCCATCCCTCCCCTTTCTCTCTCTCAAATAAATAAATAAAATCTTAAAAAAAAAAAAAAAAACAGGATTACTGCTGTGACATATAAAGAATTTTGGGAATAAAAATAAAGTTTCCTGAGAGCTAGAAGATAATTTACCAGAGGAATTCACCAGACAGAGGCTTATAGAGAGGTAGAGTGAGAAGTTAAAATCAATTAGAAAATGGAAGAATCTTCTCAGGAGAGAAGCAAATGCAAAGAGTTGAGAAAAAGAATGTCAAGGCCAAGAACTAGAAGTTTATTAAATTCTAGAGTATAAGAATAATTCGTCTACCCCACCAGTTCCTAAGACAATTCTGATGGAAGTAGTAAAGATATTAAAAGCCTAGCATCTACCTGCTCAACATCAGTCACCATCAGGGAAATATAAATCAAAACTACAATGTGATATCACCTCACAGCTGTCAGAATGGCTAAAATTAACAGCACAGGAAATGACAGATGTTGACAAGGATACAGAGAAAGGTCTTGGTGGGAGGGAAAACTGGTGCAGCCACTCCAGAAAACAGTATGGAATTTCCTCAAAAACTTAAAAATACAAATACTCTATGATCCAGCAATTTTTCTACTAGGTATTCACACAAAGGATACAAAAATACTGGTTTCAAAGGGTATATGAACCCCAGTGTTTATAGCAAAATAAGCAACAACAGCAAAATTATGGAAAGAGCCCAAATGCCCATTGGCTGATAGGTGGATAAAGAAGTGAGATACATACACACACACACACACACACACACACAGAGCGGAATACTACTCAGCCATAAAAAGGAAGGAAATCTTGTAATTTGCAATGGTGTGAATGGAGCTAGAGAGTATTACGTTAAGTGAAATAAATCAATAAGAGAAAGACAAATACCATATGTTTTCACACTTATGTGTAATTTAAGTAACAAACAAATGTACATGGTGGGGGAGGAGTGAAGGGATACACAAACTACAAAACAAACTCTTAATTTTAGAGAATAAATTAAAGGTTCCTGGAAGGGAGGTATGTTGGGGGATGAGTTAAGTGGGTGACGAAGATTTATGAAAGCATTTGTGATGAGCTTTGATTGTTGTGTGAAGTGATGAATCACTAAATCCTACTCCTGAAACTAACATTACATTGTATGTTAATTAACTGGAATTTAAACAAAAACTTAAAAAAGAAATTTTAAGAAAGCCCAGCATCTACCAATGAGGATGTGGCCTAGCATATATTTTGCTGCTTTAAATCTAGTTTCTGATGTTTCTAATATAAGTGATTAGCATCCACATGCTACCAAACTATGGTTTCCTGTCCCAAACACATTGTATCCAAACTTTATCATTGTCATTCATTCATTCACACACTTACTGCCTCTATTCAATCATTTAGTCACCTTGTGAGTAAATAAATACTTATTGAGTTCCTATTATGAGAAAGAGAGAGAGAAAAGAGAAAAAATCCTGCCTACATGAAATCCTTTAGTTACACATATTAACATAAGCAGGCACACATACACTATATGTATATGAATACATACACTATAAATGTATACATTTAAACATTGAGATTCTACTGGCCTACTTCAGATACAGTGCTGCTTTTGGTCCCTGTCTAAATGAATGGAGCTGGAATATCTTCTGTACTCTTGATATTTTCTGTTCACAGAAAACAAATCTTTTTTTTCCCTTCAAAATAATGAGCTTCTGGGTAAAAACAAACAAACAATAAACAAACAAACAAATCCACAGAAGGACATTCTAGAACCGTAACTGCCACCATATAAAATTTTTTTCATTAGAATTTTCTTGGTTATTTACATGGACTTGGATCTTTTTTTAGTGATCGTCAATATTAAACATGCCCTCTGGGGGCCAATCTACTTTATAATGTGTCATTTTAGCCCCTTCCACTGCAATATCCTGTTACCTAACTATCTACCCTTGTATTCTTTTAAGTCTGTGCATACTCAGTATCCCCATTTGGCTAGGTTACTTTAGCATCCAGATTTCACTCTGACCTATATTAGTGAACAAATAATTTCTCTAGGCTTGGTGTTTCTCTTGCTCAGAAAACTTCAGCTACAAAGCTAAATTTACTCCTAAATCTATGTAGCGTAATAGCAACGAATTATTTCCACTAACTCTACCTAATTCAGGTTGCTGAGGTTTTGCTGTGATCACGGAGGGACTCAGATTGGCAGGGAATTCATCATCTTATTCTACCAACATCTTAACATTCTATGGTATTCCCAGCAAGTGAAGAAAAAGCAAGAAGTCATGACTGGTTTTAAGAGGCTGGAACAAAGGATATATATATATATTTTAAAAGCGGGGGGGGAGATAAATTTCAACAACTCAGTTTTTATTTCAGACCAATCATCCATGGCCAATATATAACTACCCATTCTTTCCATTTATATAGTGTTTGGATATTTATCTCTATGCTTTTTATCATTTGATTTTTAACAAAAACACCTTCACCAAAAATTATTATGAGCATTTTGAAGAAGATCAGTTGCAGTCTTGTAATACCTAAGTTTCCAGTTCAAGATCACAAGGTCAAAAGCAAAAATATTTAAGCAGTCTAAATCTCAAAATCAGATCTGTTTTCTCTTGAAATAAATCCCTGTCTCTTCCCATTATGCCATATCACCTCACTTGCAGTTTGATCATTAAACATATGTACAGCTATAGGTTTTGTGGAGTTTATGAGACCTTTCAAATAATCTGATTGAATGTCATCATTTTACAGATAAGCACACCAAAGTCAGGAAAGGTTAAATGGTTCACCCAATGCACTTAGCTAACTTTGACTTCTCTAACTTCAAAATTCCTGCTTTTTCTACACTTCACAATATTAGTGGGTTAAGTGTTATTAGGTATGAGACACTCAATATATATGCAGTCATAAGAGGTTTTATAACTGATGTATTATGTAACATCCTCACTAGCTTGGTTGGAGACCTTCATTCACACCTTATGAGATTTCCATTATCACTTTAGTGCCAAGGTTACAGACCAAATTAATGTGAAAACATGCTGTTCTTCTCTTCTTTCCTTCTACATCTCAGAAGCCTCTATCCTACTGTTAGCAGCTTGCCTGTCCATTTCTGTTCTAAATTGGCTCCTCTGTAAGAAATGATTCATCAATGATTATATTCCTAGTACTTCAACTTGCTAAGAAGTTGGCAGTCCAGTCTTTTTATAAGAAGGCTTTCCAAAAGAGCCTATACCATGAGAGACAGGATTGAGCATTTACACAAGGCATATCATGAAAAAAATCAAACTCTTCACTATTATCACTTTGGTCCCAAATTCTTTTTTTCCTAAGTTCAGAATCATTCAAATTCCTGGCTCCTGGTATATGCTGAGGTGATTAAAAAGAAAAAAATTGAAATCCTCTATCTGGAATTTCAAATGCTCATATTGCCAGATTCTTCTTATGTAACTTTGTTTCTTTCAAGGGTGCTAAGGATGACATCTTTGGAACATGGACTTATTTCCTTTCTTTTTCTCATTTTTCTGTGATTAACTCATTCTCACTTGGAACAATTACAATCTCACCTACACCTACATGGCCCCCAGAGGGCATGTTTAATATTGAAGATTACTAAAAAAATGAACCAAGTCCATGTAAATAACCAAGAATGAGATGTAGAAATGGTGGAGGTACCTGCTTTAATTCTGTTTTTTCTCATAGAATTATCCATCTATAGCAAGCTACATTTAGAGTATATTGGAGAAAAATATGAAATTTCTACAATTTGTTTTTAAAGATATTAGTATTATCTAAGAGGCATGGAAAATAATTTTTTCAAAGCAAACAAAACCAAACATGATGAAAATAATAAATTTGAAAGCACTTGATATTTGTTAGGAATTTAATATTTGATATCTAGTCTTAAGTGAGAACTTTCATAAATTTATCAATGTATCTCAGTTCTACTGGACATATTACATAGAAAAATGTATTATTGTCCCCAATAAAAACTCTCATGAGACTATATCTGTTCTGTACATGATACAAAAGTCACTTTTTTGGAATAAATACTACCGCTGGGGATGTCTCTTTCACTTGCTTCTTTGAAACCAAGTTTAGGAAGATGGAGTAAATTTAAATGGTGTACAGTACAGTTTTCCCCAAATATGATTATCTATATAATTAGTGATACTGAAGGTATATTTAGGAGTTATATGATGATTTTTGAATTATGAATAATAATTATGAATTGATTTCACATTCATTTGAAAACCATAATAACATATTATGGTAGCCTGGGTTGTGGGAGGGATTTAACATGCTAATACAGAGTGTTGAATAAAGGAAATATAAAAAGTTGTGGACAGAATTAAATGATTAGGAATGATGGAGCACTCAGTTTCATAGGAGTTGGGAAGCCGTGGTTACCTGAAGGCATGAAGGGATCATGGAAAGAAGCATGAACAGAGATCTTTTGCTGTAGAAGATAGCTGTGGCCTTGGTATAAGAATCTGTCCACTAACTTCCTGAGAACCAGTAAACTAAACTAAACCGGGGCAACAAATAACCAGACATTACTTTCTTCCTACCTTTGCTCTCCAAAACCTGAAACTACCCAAAAACCAGAGTGCAAGAGGGTTCAGCTTATGTGGTTCATTGTTGCAAAGAAGGGTAAAAAAGAAGAGAGTAAATTAATATTACTCAAAAGTATTAGCCAGAGAGACAAATTAAGGATATCAAACACCTCAGATTTGCCATTTGAGGAGATATTGTTGCTCTGGTACCCATATAAAGAAAAGAAATCTTTATTAACTTAGCCAGAAAGAGTACTTTTTTCCCCCTAAAAATTTCAGTAAAAGACATAGTGTGAAACTTGAGTAAAAAATGTGTGTGTGTGTTTGTGCATGTTATGAATTATTTTATATATGGTGATGGGACTAGTCTTATAATTGTTTTTTAAAATTACTTTGTTTTCTATAATTGTCAAATGGCACATGGGGATTTCTAAGCAGAGTATAGATCTGTGATTTCATTACATGTTTGCTTGCTCCTATCCTCTTCTTTTCTGCAGTTTATTAGTTTGTATATAACACATTGCACATAACTATAGAAAACAGTTATTTTCTAGCATTCATAAGAAAGTTATAAGGAGGTATCACATAGTTTGGGAGACCATACAGCCTGATTTGCCCAAGCCATTTTCCTGATGGTCATATGTTTCCCATTACTTTTTACACTCAAAAGTGTAACAGATCAGAAAATAAGTAATAATGTCACTTTACATGTACCGGAATGTGTAGCAGGTCTCATCTTTTTTTTCAAATATCTAGACCATGAAGTCTAACCATGATGCCATAAAGCAAAAATCAATAACAAAAAGATAACTTAAAGTCTCCTATATTTATGAAAATTAATAAATAATAAGTTACTAATAATTATTATTACTAAGAATAAACTACACATTAGTTTGAGAAAAAACAATGAAAATCACTTATTTTAACTAAGTGATAGTAATAAAAATAACATCAAAACTTCAGTTTTAGAGAGTTTAAGAGAACTACACAGGCACAAATTTACATAATTGCAAGAGTTACAAAGTAAACATTCATTCAAAAAGTTGGAAAAGATTATCATAGACAAGATTCTAGAGGAAAAATTATAGAGGTAAAAGTGCAAATAGTGAAGAAAGAAAGTGTTGGTACAGATTCTACTATAAAAATGAAAAGAGAACAATAACTCAGATATTTCAAATATTAAAAATGTATGAAAAAAGTTTAAAAATGGAATATTTTCAAAAATATGAAATTTCGTAAACACTTAAATAAAATACAAATCATAAAAACTGACTCAAGAAAAAATAAAAATCTTAAAATTTATATATTTATCAAGACTAAATCATTATAGACTCTATCCCTATGAAATAAATTATGGCTGAGAGGCCTTTACCACTAAGTTTTTCCAGACTTACAAGGAATATTCACTTCCAATGTTACCAAAACATTTAAAAGAATGAAGCATGAAGGGACATTTTAAAACTTATTTTAAGCTATCTAGATATCAAAGCCAGAAACAAGACATCAAATAAAGGAAAATTTAAGGCCTATCTTCATCAGAAATAGTGATGGAAAAATACCAAATAGTGTATTAATAAACTGATCCAGTAAAATATCCAGGAAAATAAGCCATAATGAATTTTAGATTATCAATGAATAGAAAGTTAATTTATCATTAAAAATTAAATGTAATAACATTAAAGATAAGGGGTAAAAGAAGAAAGTCTTTTGAATAAATGCAATATAATCATTTTAAAATTAACCATTCATTTTTTTTAAAAGTGGAAATCTGAAAGACCTTTTCAAAAAGTGATTAAAAATCTCCTCAAAATTTAGAGCAAACATTGTGTAATGATAAGATACATAAACCTTTCTCTTCATATTCAATTTAAAGCCAAAATTCTGCTATTACTATTTCAACATTTTACTTTGGGACCTAGCCAATACATTAAAGGCAAATAATCAAAATAGATGTTATAAGAATTTGAAACGAAGGAAAAAAAGACTTTCAATGTTCACAAATGATAGAACTTCAGGCACAGAAATTCTAAAGTAATTAATGGATAATATTAAAATCATGAATGTGCTCAGCGGTATTGCTGGGCAAAAAAAATAAAGAATCCCACAAATGAATGCTACATTACAGCACTAAATGTTTAGGAAATGAATCGTTAGAAAGTAAAATTTCTATAAAACCGGTACAATAGCTGCAAAAACATCAAGCACCTGGGAATAAACAAGTTAAAAATGTAAGAACTTTGTCAAGAAAATCACAAATCTATCTGGAAAAATTAAAGATGAAAATAAATCTTTGTGAACTGAAAAACTCATTAAACTTAATATTGGAAAAAAAATTGTCACAATTCATGTGTAACTTTAATGTGCTATAAGTTAAATATACCAGAATTTCATGGAACTTGCAATGTTGATTTAAAATCTTATGCCAAGTACAAAATACAAGAAGAGCCCAAGACATACTTTAAAAAGATGAGTGGAAAGAACTGTCATATCAAGATACATTGAGTACCTAAATTTGTGAGACAGAGCTATAAAGTTTTTCAGAGATAATATAATATAGGTGAATATTTTCATAACCTCCCTCTGAAAAAGAACTTCTTCAGCAAGACAAAAAGTTATCAACCATATATCAAAGGACATATTTGATTATTTTATAAGTAAGAACTCCTGATAAAAATCATTATAAATGAAGTAAAAATACTTGCTAAGATTATATGTGGGGGTGGGGAGAAAGCCAAATAAAATACAAAATGACTCTCAAGAGAAATAGACAAAGAATCCCTTACAAAAGGTGGCAGAAAACTTGACCAGGATTTCATGAAAAAGGAAAATAGAAATGGCCAATAAAAGTATAACAATATGCCCAGCCACATGAATAACCAGGCAAATATGCAAAAAATACCAGTATCTATCATTTTAAGAAGTGTGACGATACCAAATGTTGATGACAATGCAGAGATGTGATAAGGTACTGGTCTCAATTTTCCATTCCTCCCTACCTTGTACCTTTTACCATAGAACCAGGTAGTATCTCCCATTAAGGGTGGAGTACCTTTCTCCCCTTCTGACTTGGTGACTGGCCTGGTGGCTTGCGTTAGCTACTGGGATGCTAGCAACTGTAATGGTAGCAGAGGCTTTGAAAGGATGTGTGTTTTTAGTCTGACTCTCTCATGCCTGTAATTACGATAGGAAGAACGTGTCCTTGCTGTCTCCTGACTTAAGTGGGAGGGAAGCACCTGGAGCAGATTTAGGTCTACACTACTCCACTGTGAAACAGAAACAATCCACAGAGGACAATAATGAGAATATGTGATTGATATGTTTAGCCACTGGGTTCGAGTTGGCTTGTTTAGCAGCATCACAGTGGCAATAACTAATCCAAATGCAGTGGGAACTCTCACAGTTTGGGGGTAGAAGTAAAAATTGGTACAGAGATTTTAGGAAATAATGCTTCATTACTTATGAAATATAAATATGTATATCTTCCCCGAAAACCCAGAAATCCCACCCCTAGCTAAATATTCTGGAAGGATTTAGAATACTTCAAAAAGAATGTTCAAAGCATTATCTGTAAATCAAAACTGGGAAAATCCTAAAGAGAATAAATAAATATATGCATTGCAATATAGTAACAAAAATAGAATACAGTATCACTCTGGAAATAAACCTATTTGGCTACACATATCAATACGTGTCCTACAAACATAGTGTCAAATAGAAGGTTATTCTATAAGACATACATATTGATTCAATTTTATAAAATTCAAAAATAGATAAAACTAGAGTGTGCAGGAATGCATACAAAACACACACACACACACACACACACACACACGATATTTGTCATTTTCTTGCCTGACATGAACCTTGGTTTTCTTCTATTTGGGGGATCTTCCACTATGAGAATCACTATAGTTTCCTTAAAGTTTTCTCCTTAATGAGTCAGAGGTAATTGCTAGGGCTCACTAATAAAAAACCTGTGAGCGGGCACCTGGACTGTGCAATCAGTTAAGTGGTTAAGTTCCTGACTGTTAGTTTTGGGTAAGGTTGTGATCTCACAGTTGTGAGAGCAAGCCTTGCTTTGGGCTTTGCACTAAGCACAGTGTCTGCTTGAGAACCTCTCTCCATTCCCACTCTCTAAAATAAACAAATCTTAAAAAAAAAAAAAGCAAAACAAAACAAACAAACAAAAAACCTATGAGACAACAACATAGAAAGTTGAGGGCCTTTCTTTCAATTTTGGGACAATGAATTATTTACGTTCAACTAACTATAGGACTAACTTATTGTCAGGTATCTGAGGTCCTGAATAAACATGAATCAGTGATTCAATTGTTCATTAATATATGTGATTTTCTGAATTATTTTGAAACTATAATCTCCACTGAGCAAAGAGGCCTGGTTTTCTGTCCAGAATGGGCCATGAGATTTGCTGTGTGCTATCCTGTTTCTCCACAGGAAATTGCCCCATTAACTTCTGTGACATTATAGGGGCAATCATATTACCTCATGATGTTAGAAAATGTATCCAATCACCGTTCGATTGCTTTACGGTAGTATCCTCTGTGACTTCTGAAAAGGAATTTGTGTCTTTGAAACTGCTAAATCTTTTTATTTTTCCTGTTTGGTAATACATATCCCTTTGAAAAGCCTGGAAGGGTTTATAAACCATGATAATTTGTAACAAACAAAAACATAAAAGAAAAATGTCGGGCAGAACAGAGTAAATCCACATGAGACACTGGTTTCACATTCTTTTGACTCTGGTGGCAGAATAAGAGCACCAGAGAATCAACAAAGGGAAAATAAAAGGGAGAAAAAAAAAAAAACAACAAACCAAAGGCTGACAAATAATTCTGAACGTGGCGGGGGTGGGGGGAGGCAGTAATACAGAGAAAATCTAAAATAAATAAAAGTAAACTGTCATGAAAATATTGGGCAAAAGCAAAATATAATTAAGCTAACCTGAATGATGAAGAAAAAAGGAAGAAAACTTCACATTCAGATTTAATTTTTCAAGCAGGGAAGGAGGCATAAAAACAAACAAGCAAGCAAATAACAACAAAAACCAGAGGGAGAGAAGCCCTAGGAAGAGGGAAAGAATTTACAGCGTGTGCAAGTTCTACCTCATAAATCTTAAGATCTTTGAGAAACTTGAGATATGCTCATTCTTTATTAAACATATAGAGAAATAGTTTGCTGCTCTCAAAACTATGCTCATGTATTGTTACCCTGTCATATTTTACTGCCTTGGGAAATAAAAACCTCAAAGCAGAGGAATTCCAGGTTTAGTTTTTAGGGTTAAGCAATCCATTAGGTACTTTTGCATATACATGAAATAAGTCAGAGGAGGGCATTGTAACACATTCTGAAAATCAGCGACTCCATCAGTCTATAAATCTTTTTCAATAATGTATTCAGCAGGATATTTAATTAACAGACACTTTTCTTCAAACTGGTGTGCACTAGTCTAATCATAGGTCATTTCCAAGAGGTCTAATTAGGGACAATTAAATTCAAGTATTTATTTATGTCAGTGGATGGGGATTTTCAAAGCAATCTCACAGATGCTAAAAGTTTCTCATTATTATGAGTTCTCACATTATTTCTGCACAGTTCATAGGGAGAGATAAGAAGGATCTTGTGTAAACACTGTGGAATTTTCTGGCAACCTTTCTCAACTGGAGTTCATGAGAGAATTAAGCCACTTAGAAAATTATTTGGGGGACTATTTTCTCAACAGTACTATTTTAGATGCAAAGGATTGAAGTCAACTGATTACATACAAGAGATGACTCAGGGAATTGCTTCTCAAAGAGGTCTCAACATCATGTAAGAACTTGTTAGAAATACAAATTATCAGTTCCCACCTCAGACCTACTGAATCAGTTATTCTAAGGGGCAGAACCTGGCAATCTGTGTTTTAATAAGCCTTACAGGATATTCTAATATATGCTGATATTTAAAAACCACTGCCTTCATGAACTTGAATTTCTTCTGGACTTAAATTGAGACAGCATTTGTATACTTCTTGAGAACAGGGATTTGAAAGTAATATGTTTCAAATGGCTACAAAAATTATACAATTATAGAAGCAAAATTTTAGTATTATTCTCTTATATGAGGAATAGTCTTAGAAAAGTTATGCTGTGGTTTTACCAAAAGTTATCTTGATAATAAGAGAAGCTTCTTTTTCAGGTTTCAATAGATTTTTAAGGTATATGAAAACTCTTAATACTTGTGTTTATCTACTCAATGTCCCACCATGTAAGCAGACTTGCTACAACACCTATCACAACAACCAAAAGATAAATAATTCCCAGTACTACTAATAATGAAACAGAGCTATGACACCTCGTATGTAAAAAAGTCCAACAAATAATATGTTTCCATGGGGGAAAAGGAAAATCTTTTTGTTTGTGTATTTGTGAAAACTTTGCTGTAACTATATATAATACATATTATATGTAATGACATATTACATATAATTACATATAGTTCTACATATATTATTACATATAAGTATATTTAGCAATTATAATTTCAATATTTTATATATTATATATAGTATATAATGATATATAGTATTATATACAATATTACATATAGTATTATATAATGATATATATAGTATATTTACATATACATGCAGCAATACTATATTTAGTAATTATAGTAAATACAATGATATAATATATATAGTAACTGATTATAGTATTCTGTGTAAGGATCCATAGCACTACTATATATAATAATTATAATAATTATACAATATAACATGTTGTATTATATTATACATAGTAATACACACACACACAAACATTTCTTTTTGCTTTTCATTATATATCAAATTACAGGAGCCTATGTTATTATTCTCTTAGTGACGAACAACTAGATATATTAAGAAATAGTTTCTGCAAAAAGAACAACATATTATATAAACACAAAGATGTTACAAGGATTTCAAAGTCAGAAAAACACCTGAAGTTTATGCCTCAATTGGATTAGGAGACTCAAATGTCATTGAACTTCACTTTTTAATTTATTTCTTCTCTCTGTATTTCTTTTGTTATTCTCCTTCTTTACCAACCCAGTTCTTCTGCTTCTCCCTCCCAAATGAGTAGAAGCATGACCACTAAGGCTTACATTTTGAGTTTACGTGTTGAAATACAGCTGTCCTCTTAAAATAGTCAGACCCTCTACTCTAAGAATGAACGATAAAATCTTGAAGACCAATATATGTGTCATGGGATGTGATGCTGTACCTATTACATTAAAAATGCAGTTAAAATTGAAGGGAAAATGTGGACCCAGACAGTTGATATCTACTACAAAAATTGACACAAACCATTATTTTCTGTGTCACAATATTGTGACATTCTAATCACTTGTTCACCAATTCTGAGAGAAAGTAGTATTTTTATCAGTTAGTATATAACTAAAGTATTCCTTATTTTTCTGGTAATCACAAATTAAAATTTCTACAATTCAGTTGTTATTTTGATAAATATCTATTAGGCTTATACATGCAAGATGCTGTTCAAGTAATATATGCATTATACCTATATATAGGAATCAGGTTGGGCTTATTTACATATGTATCCCTGGCCTCTATACTAACAAATTTTGTCTCATGAATCTAGATAAAGTGCGAAACAATTTGTATTTTAAATAAGTTCCATAGGTGTTTTTCATGTTTCAGAACCACGACATGGGTATAGAGATGGCAACACAAAATGGGAAAAACATCACTCTACTCAAGATGCCTAAATTCTGAACCACCGAAACTCTTAATCATTCTTTGATATTGATGCACACAGAAATTGCCCTCAGTCACAAAGTAGAACATATTTTTTAGGTATAGACTTCAAAAAATTGCAAAGAATGCTAAAGGGCAAGAAAGCACAATATGAGGAGATGAAGGAAACATCGGGAGAAGACAGAGACATGGCACAGATTTGAAAATTATCTGACAGGAAATTTAAAATAACTATGATTAATAGATAGATAAAGGTAAGAATATATGAGTAATGTAAACAGAGAGAAGGAAACAAAATGCTAAGAAAGAGTGAAAGGGAAACTCTAGAACTCAAAATCACTATAACAGAAATGAAGAATGATTAATGAGTTCATCAGTTGACACAGACAAGAAAACAATCTGTGAGCTGGAAGACTTTGTCAATAGAAAGTTCCCAAAATGAAATCCAAAGACGATGACCATTGTGATGATGATGATGATGATGATGATGATGATGATGATAAGAACAAGAAGGAGGAGGAGGAGGAGGAGGAAGAGCAGACAGAGCAAGAGGAGAAGGAGAAGAAGAAGAGGAAGAGGAGGAGAAGAGGAAGAAGGAGAAGAAAAAAAAATTCAAGAACTATGGAACAATTTCAAAAGTTTTGGCATATGCTTAATTGGAATAGCAGGATTAGAAACTCCCATTGCCTTTTAAGAGGCTTCCAGAGTGCATTCACAACACTTCTGCTTTCTTCTCTTTGGCCAAAATTTAGTCACATGACCTACAAAGGCATCTGAGAACTGTAGCCTTTTAAGTATATGAGTTGGTCAGTATTCTGTTACTCAGAAAAATTTGGACAATAAATATTCCCCATGGAAAATTCTATACTCTATTTAGCTAGAAGTAATGAAGCTAGGGATCACAGAGTTTGTCCCTGGAAACTTCTTTTGTCATTCTCAAGTGGCTTGTATTCTCTTTTTTCTCTATGCTCTGAGAGGCACTTAGTCATTCACTCTGACTCTGTGTTGGCAGGTTGATCTAGTGTAATGAGATGCAAAGTCTACATGAACTGTGCCAAGGTGTGAGTATATCTTAACTTTGAACTACTGATGCTTATTCCTCATATCAACTTAGTAGCTAGTGAGTGGAAGTCATGTCATATTGCCAAACAAATTCAGAGGATTGAGTTGAATTAGGATCAGTCCCAGGCATCCCAAGATGTAACCATCCATAGTAGGATTTGTCATCAGGTCTGTTAACGTATAAAGGAGGAAATCGTTTAATCTGGATGGAATGCCAAGGGCATTAATTTTTTTAAAAAGAAAAAAAAAGATAAAAAAAGGAAATAATGTTGCAAAATGAGAATAAAGAATGCTGGTAGTTTTTCATTCCAGGTCAAATAATTTGATTTTATTTTTATTGGAAATGGGAACCATCAAATTTTAGAGTAGGCTGAAGATCTGAGAAGAATTTGAGGGAAATAAATTGGAAACACTCTTACTGACTGTAAAGAGAAAAAGGCTGGGGGCACTTGGATGGCCCAGTGGGTTAAGCCTCTGCCTTCAGCTCAGATCATGATCTCAGAGTCCTGGGATCAAGCCCCACATCTGGCTCTCTGTTCAACGGAGCGCCTGCTTCCTCCTCTTTCTCTGCCTTCTGTTTTGCCTACCTGTGATCGATCTCTCTCTCTCTGTCAAATAAATAAATAAATAAAAGAAGGCTGAAGATAAGAAAAACTGATAGGTGAGTTATACATTTATAACAGAGGTAATGGGTAAACTAATAAGTAAAGTGGAATTGTGTTGAAGACAGCATTTGTCTATTCCCTAATTTAACTGTAAATACCTCTAAAAAGAACCAGTGCCCAAAATACCTATACCTCACTAGTTGTTGCCCTAATTCCAACATTTGACTGTAGCTAGAAGAAACTATTTTAGCATTTTAGATGTACTGCAAACTTTATAGTTCATATTAAATACATTTCCCTTTTGGAGGAAAGCCTTTGTTCATTTTATCTGTTCTTTTCCAGGAAGTAGAAAACATGAGTTAATCAATGTGAAGTTCAAATCATCTTTGAACAGTAATGCTGACAGTGTAAGGTATAGTGGGAAAAAGAGAGCTCACTGTTTGCTCACTTACTCACCAGAAGTTCAACATGTTGAGGAACATCTTGTATTATTTGGAATCTATCCATCATTAAACATAAATGAGAAAAAGACTGTAATACACAAATGTGCTAATGCCAAATGGATACATGTATTAAAGACTCTGTAACCATCTGGACTCAATATGGGACCCAGAATGTTCCCATTTATCAAATTATATTTCCCATACAATATTTTATATTCGTAATTCAATGTTGATGAAAACAGAATTGTTTTCAACTTGTCAAAGTGGGTTATAGTAGTATTGTAGAAAATCATCACTTTTATCAGAGAAGGAAAAAAATGGTGGCCAGTAGAGAACTTTACTAAAATCTTGGTTTTGTGGTGTGAGGAAGCACAGGAACCATCAGAGGAGCATTCAAAATGTTTAAGAATCAACATGTCTAAGGATTATTATTTTTTTAAAGGATTATTCTTATTCCCATCTGTCTGAATTAATTTCCTCAAGCTTTAAATTGCTCTCCCTTCTCATTATTTATTCAAATATTAAACAGATTTCAAAGTTGAACTCAAGTTCCACCTTCTCCATAAAAATTCCCTCATCACTACTCCACTCCAAATCCATCTACCTTCTATCCTTCCTTTCTTTTTTCCCTTGAGAAATAATTTTTAACATATAAAATTATATTCTAAACATAAATAAATAGAATAGGAAACAGAGGGGCACTTAGATGGCTCAGTCAGTTAAGAGACTGACTTTTAATTTTGGCTCAGGTCCTGATCTGAGGGTTATGAGTTTGAACCCCACTTCAGTCTCTGTGATCATTTGGAGTCTGCTTAAGATTCTCTCTCTCCCTCTCCTTCAGCCCTTTCCCCTGTTGAGTGCACAGTACTCTCTCTCACTCTCTCTAAAATAAGTTTAAAACAAATCTTTAAAATAATGGGAAATAGAGTTATTCTTTTTTCACAAGAGGGATATAAACTCCTGTATTTTGTCTAGTAGGAACGTCTTGTAATTGTCATGCCTGTACTGAAACACTGGAATAACTTGATAGATGACTAACATAACCTAGAAAGAAGAATATAAATTATTCCATGATTAGTATGGGCATTCCCCTTTGTCCCTGTTATTGGTACTTGGGATAACCAGTACCCCATTCCTTCCTCTTTTTTTTTTAAGATTTTATTTATTTATTTGACAGAGAGAGCAATCACAAGTAGGCAGAGAGACAGGCAGAGAGAGAGAGAGAGAGAGGGAAACAGGCTCCCTGCTGAGCAGAGAGCCCGATGTAGGGCTCGATCCCAGGACCCTGAGATCATGACCTGAGCCGAAGGCAGAGGCTTAACCCGCTGAGCCACCCAGGTGCCACCCCCTTCCTCTTGTTCTTAGATAATTGTTGGCAAAAACACTCTCTCACTTCCAATCCAACCAGACATCTTAGCTCTTTGGAGGGCTAGTCCGGGGGAGGGAGGATCTGTGATGGGAATATTGAACTTAATAGTTGAAAAGTAAAAAGGAAGAAGAAAAGGGAATGATCAATCCCCTGGGAATTCCTTTCTTCCTCCAGTATCAACTCTCTTCCTTCCCAGACATCATTAGGCATACTGAATCTTTTCTATCTTCTCACCAACTTCCCACCTGGCCACATACTGCTTCTGAGCAAAATGTACCAAGAGTACCATGGTAAAATCTCCATAAGTTCATAAATCCTCTTGTTTCTTGAAGTATATCATCTTTCCTCAGTCCCTGAGATTCTCTATGAGCAGCTACTGGAACTTGAATCTTCAAATGTTATAACCATCAAAGTAAATACTTGATCTTGTACCATGTTCTGAGTTGTATTCCCAGTGCCCATACTGCCTGGCATAGACTTATGAGGCACTACAAAAAATGTCCTTACTGTATGTGAAACATTGTTTTCCTAAAACTATGTAATAGAAAAAGTAAAACAGAGGTACCTGGATGGCTCTGCTCGTTAAGTCCAACTCTGGATTTCTGCTCAGGTCATGATCTCAGGGTCCTGGGATTAATCCCAGGCTGAGCACAGAGCCTGATACAGTGTGTGCCAGGGTTTGCCTCTCTCTCTCCCTCTCCCTCTGACCCTCTTTCTGTTCGCATGAACACACGCTCTGTAAAATAAGTAAATAAATTTTTAAAAAAAAGTAAATAAGGCAGAAAAAAATCATGTATTTCCTGCCACTATCACATATTTTCCAGCACTAAAAAATTTTATAAAACTGACATTGATGTTGTCTAAATTCATATCCTTATGTCATCCCAAGGATCCTCTTGTCTTTCTATAGCCATACACATTTTTCTCTGGCCTTCTCTCCTTCCTACCACTGTTTCATCTGTTGTCCATTTCTTTTATTTCGTTTGCTCAAGAATAGTATATAAATGGAATCATACACTTACTATACTTTTGGGATTGGCTTATATCATTTAGCATAATTCTCTGGATAGTCATGTTGTTGTGTGTCAAGAGTTCATTTCTTTTTATTGCTGAATAACAGTCCATGGTACGGATGTACAAGTAATTGGTAGGTACAACCCAGAAGGAGATCTGGGTTTTTCCAGGTTTGGGTGATAATGAATAAACCTTCTATGATCATTTGTGTACAAAAAATATAATAATGTGCTTGTAGAAAAATTATTAATTGCTTTGTATTGACTACCTAAAATATACCATGCATTTTTGAGTGATCTATATGTGTTTGAAATACCATTTTTTAAAATTTTTTAAAGATATTATTTATTTATTTATTTGACAGAGAGATCACAAGTAGGCAGAGAGGCAGGCAGAGAGAGATGAGGAAGCAGGCTCCCTGCTGAGTAGAGAGCCGGATGTGGGACTTGATCCTATGACCCTGAGATCATGACCTGAGCCGAAGGCAGAGGCTCAACCCCCTGAGCCACCCAGGTGCCCCATGAAATACCATTTATTATCATTGCAATACCATGAAAGAAATATTATCTACTTTTAACAGAGCTAGAAACTGCATGTCATAGAAGTTAAGTAACCTTCTCAAGGTAACATTTTCCCTCTTAACAGAAGAGCCAAGATTTGAGTTCAGATTT
Source organism: Mellivora capensis (assembly GCA_004024625.1). NCBI lineage: Eukaryota > Metazoa > Chordata > Mammalia > Carnivora > Mustelidae > Mellivora > Mellivora capensis. Next base: position 181,174 of record PISX010001129.1, on the reverse strand, counting down.
ATGCTTCTCCAAAGCACATTTCTATTTTATTGCATTTATACTTAGTGCCAGATAGTGGTAAGGTGAAGCCACTAGAAACAATGAGCTTTAGCTGTGAGAGGGTCTATTTTTCTAGGCAGTCAAATAAAAGGGTAAGGGTGGAGATCTTGTTGAAGAAGTAGTCATCACTCACCCACTGCTTTTTCCTCTTGGCGAGCACCTGAACTTTTTTCATGGCAACACTGTTAGGCAGGGTAATGATAATAGAAGTAAGTAGAGTATTCTGTGACTTAATTTCTATGTGACATTGAACCTTAAGGGCCAAACAACTTCTCTACAGAGATGGTCAGTCTGTGAGTTGGGACAGCATGAGTTTACAATTTTATTGTCATAAACCAATTTCCATCTGAATTTTAAATCCTTGAAGACTGGTCTCTGTTTCATACAGTTTTATTTAACAATTGCCTATATGGGAACTTTTTCATACCATGTTCTTAGCAATATATAGCCTTTGGGTTGCTATCTAAACACTTTCTTTTCCAACAGAATTTCAAGAGCGTACTTGTTACTTGGTAAGGATGGTGTCACCAATAACCCCTGAACCAACTGTGATGCTTGAAAAAGTTGTACTTGTTGACTACCTATGAACAGGTCTATAAACCAAAGATCATATTTATAAGAGTACTTGAATTTCTAAAGCTACATGCAACGGAATATCTTTTATTTTTTATTGAGATATAATTAGCATATATAATTGTATTAGCTTCAGGTGTACAACATAGTGATTCGAGTTTTGTAATTGCCACAATAAGTCTAGTTAATATCCCCCACCATACACATTGAGGTGGCTGCCAAGGTGGTCCAACCAAGCTGAATTGTCTAGTTGAACTGTCCAAGCAAGTTCACTTCTGATGAATGCTATACCCTTGGGTAGTGCTGGGGATAGGGCTTAAGGAATTGGAGCAGGCTCCAGAGCTCAGAAGATATGCATCAAAACAAAGTGACAGATGCAGTTTAATATCCTGGATGCACCTAGAAGGTAAAGGACCAGAGTTGGGAACCCTCAGTGGATGGTAAGAAGAGGTTCCTGAACCTGGGACTTAGCACAAGGGACAGAGAGATGTACTCTTGCATTGATTTGGATCTACAAGGGCCAGATCTTGGAGTGGCATCTGATAATGCAGAGCTGTGCCCCCAGATCATGATCAGGCCTCCTCTCTTGAGATCATTCCTTTCCTTGGGTAAAGTCAGTGAGGTTCAGTCTTCACATGCCATGCACCTTCACACTTAGCAAAGGTAGGAGGCTCAGAGGCAACTGCTGGCAGGCTGCAGAAATCACTCAGCAAAGGCCCACCATCCAGGATCTAACACTGGGGGGAATGGAAAGCAAGCTTCCAGACCTGGCAGCTCTGAGGGTCCACATGTTCCAGGGCAGCCTGCTGTATGTATCTAGGGGACATGATATAGTCCTGTGTATTCTACACTTTCAGGAGTGCTTGTGGCCCTGTAATCAGCCAGAAGTTACATTCATACCACATGTAGTGTTTTCTCACTGGCTCTCAAAAAAAAAAAAAAAAGTATATTTTAAATAACAAGCAATTTAGCCTCATTGGTTATCTTTCAGACTCCAAGAACTTGGCCCTTAAGTTAATTTTCTTCTGTTTCTATACTAACTTTCTAATTTTCTTCTTCTGGGGAACCCAAGTTCATAGGTTCAAGTTTAAGTCCAGCCATTGCATTTTCTCAAAACTTCAAAGAAGGATAAACAGCTACTTATTCAATAGTCCCTTGAAATACATAATCATAATACCATCAAACTTTAAACTCTATTGAAATCAAATATCTTCCAAATATTTCTCATCCTAATAATGGCATCTCTTTTCTTCCACTGATTCAATTTTAAAATCTTAGAGACACACCTGAAGCTCTCTTTTTCTTCCATCCTTTATTAAGACCATCAGAAAACTCTAAAATTCAATGTTCAGGATATTTCTGAAATCTGACTATTTTCCACTAGTACCACCCAAATCCAAGTCAACAATATGTCTAAACCTGACTATGGCAATCTTCGATCAAATGGTCTTCCATTTTCCAATATTAGCACCCTTCACACACATATAAAGCTATCTTTTCCAAATTATTCTTTTAAAATGTGAAGCTGTTAAGAAACAAAACAGATGAACATAGGGGAAAGGGAAAAAAAGAGGGAAGCAAACAATAAGAAACTCAACAACAGAGAACAAACTGAGGGTTGATGGAGGAAGGTGGGTGGGGGATGGGCTAAATGGTTGATGGGTATTAAGGAGGTCACTTGTGATGACCAGTGGGTGTTGTAGGTAAGTGATGAATCACTAAATTCTACTTCTGAAACAAAAACTACACTATATGTTAAGTAATTAGAATTTAAATAAAAACTTGAAAATAATTAGTTAGTTAAATTAATTGGAAGCTGTTCCTAACAATCCTCTAATCAAAGTTCTCCAACAGCTTCCTATCATACTTAGAAAAAAACTCAGATTTTCTCCTGGACTAAAAAGTTCTGATACAAGCTGCTCCCTGACTCATCTTTCATCACCTTTTTTTCCTCATTGAGTTCCTACTACACTTTTAACATTTCAAACACCCTGTGCTTGGGGTCATCATGCTTATTTATCCTTACCTTCTTCTAGAAGGAGATCTAGAATCAGGAGCTGTCTGATTCCTCTTTCCTCTTTCATACCGATGATGACTACAATTTCTTGTCACCAAAAAGGCCTTTTCTGAGACTCTCACAATTAAATAGAAATAAATGAAAAACTTCTCATTTTACTGGAAACAAATTACCTTACACTTATCAGTATGTGACAACATATAAATAAAGTGTGTATATATTATACATATAAACTAATGTTGGTTATTGATAAATTAATTTTTTAGAATTTTTCCTAATCAATAGAGTATGAGCTCCATGAGAGCTAGGATACTGCTTATGTTAACTGGCACCTGACACATAATAGAGGCATTATAATTACTTTATTAAATAAATAATTTAGAGGGATTATACAACTCCTATACATCAAAACTGAACACTAAAGGAAAAAAAAATATTTTCAAGGTGTATGCCAGAAATTTTTTTTTAAAAAGTCCAAAATTAAATGAGAAAATCTCCCTGAAGTTGGTGTATCCAAAGCCTTCCCCTTCCCAATTGATGGCAAGTTCTTTCCACTTGCAAGTTCAGAATTATCTTGGAGATATCCTTGATTCCTCACTTTTTCATACAACCATCCTTTAATCCATCAATCTGATTCCACTAACATCCAAATATACCCAGACACTGACAACCTCTTTTTTTTTTTAAGATTTTATTTATTTATTTGACAGACAGAGATCACAAGCAGACAGAGAGGCAGGCAGAGAGAGAGGAGGAAGCAGGCTCCCCGCCGAGCAAAGAGCCCGATGCCGGTCTTGATCCCAGGACCCTGGGATCATGACCTGAGCAGAAGGCAGAGGCTTTAACCCACTGAGCCACCCAGGCGCCCCCACTGACAACCTCTTATCATGTTTCTGCTTCTGCTTTGTCCCACATCCTCCTCATGCCTCAGCTATTGCCATACCCTCCTTAGTAATGTCCTTGCCTAGAATTCTCTGGATTTCATATTTTAAAAAAAAATCTATTTATTTTAGAGGAAGAAAGAGTGCAGGGGTGGGAGGCAAAGGGAGAAGGACAGAGAGAGAGAGACTTAGGCACACTCCCCACTGATAGTGAAGTCCAATGAGGGACTACATCCTAGGACCTTACAATCATGACCTGAACTGAAACCAAGAGTCAGACGCTCAACCAAATGAGCTACCCAGGAACCCCTCAGGCTTTTCATTTAACAGCAGATGAGTGATGCCTTTATACTGAGGATTGAGTGCTTGCATGAATTTGAGATTGCTTGCAGAACTTTCCAATTCTCGTGAATTAGTTCTGGTTCTTTGATATTCTTAAGTATCCTAAGCTTCCCAAAATTATAGTTATCCATGAATATTCATGGCAGTGGTCTTCATTTTGTGAGGTGCCAGGATACCTCCTTTCTGTGAATATATGGATTCTATATTTGGAGCAGAAAGCTCATAAACCCTGGATTTGTAATCCAATGTTCCTAGCTCTCCACCTGTGTTGCGCGGATGTGGAAGAATGTCATGTGGATGAGCAAAATTTCAAAAAGGTGCATCAAAGACTCTCATCAGAATGCAGAAAACCAAAAATTATTTTCAAAATGGAAAGGTTGACTAAAAGTGGGTTATGGATAAATAAACTTCATTATTACCTGGCATTATGCTCTAAAGTCAGGATGAAATTTTGGCATGTTATATAATGAATATAATCTTAGATATTTAAATGTGAATTTTTATAGATAGTTACATAAATACATAAATAAGATTATATTACTCCTTTGCTCAAAATTCTGCAAGGTGCCATTTAATTCTGATTAAAAGGCAAAATTTTCATAATGACCTCCCAAGCACAAAATGATTGCTTAACTGCTATGACCCATCTCCTAAGCACCAATTCATTTTTTTTTCCTTACTTTCTTCAGAACATTGGCCTTCTGGCTGTCCTTGGACATGGCAAGCACACTCTAACTTAAGGACATTTGCTTTAGCTAAATTTTCTTCTTTCAGATTTACAGTTGGCTAAGTGCCTTATGTTCTTTTTTTTTTTTTTTAAGATTTTATGTATTTGACAGACAGAGATCACAAGTAGGCAGAGAAGCAGGCAGAGAGAGAGGAGGAAGCAGGCTCCCTGCTGAGCAGAGAGCCCGATGAGGAGCTCCATCTCAGGACCCTGAGATCATGACCCGAGCCGAAGGCAGAGGCTTTAAACCGCTGAGCCACCCAGGCGCCCGAGTGCCTTATGTTCTTCAAATCTTTGCTTACATATCACATTCTTAATGCAAATTTATTTAATGCACTCCAATCCAGAAATCCTTAGTCCCCTAATTCTGTTCTATTTTACTTCACTCTTGCACAGTATGTACTACGTAAAATATAAAACAAGTTATTGATGTATTGTCTACGGTCTACTATTTGTCTTTCCCTGAAAGAATGTAAACTCTATTATACAGTGTATCTATTTTGTTCTTCCATGCATTCCTGTATATGAAGCAAGAACAGCATGCTTTGAAAACCTACAAGATGAGTCTTATGTTATATTTGCTACATGAAAAATGTAATTACTCTTACAAATAAAGAAAACATGAAATTGAGGAAATAAAAGTAGAAATAAATATTAAAAAGAAACATACATGGGTGCCTGGGTGGCACAGTTGATTAAGCCTCTGCCTTCTGCTCAGGTCATGATCCCAGTATCCTGGGATCTAGTTCTGCACCTGCCTCCTTGCTCAGTGGAAAGCCTGCTTCTCGCTCTCTTCCCTACTTGCATTCTCTCTTGCTATCTCTATCACTATCTCTGTCCCTCTCAAATAAATAAAATCTTTAAAAATAAAAAAAAATTACAAAGAAACACTCAGCCTAAAATCAAAGGGAAATTAAAATAAAATGAAGATACCATTTTGAACCACTATTTCAGAAGCATTTATTTTCTTTTAAATTCATGATGACAGCATTAAAAAAAAAAAAAAGACAGTATTCCACAGAACCTAAAAGAGGTTCTCTACCCCTTCTGACATGATCTCTTCTTAAAAGGAACACATAAAACATTGTTGGTGATAGTCTAGGGAAAATATTAAATTATGATCATAATTTGATGTGCTTGTCATACAGTAAAATGTCATGCATGGAAGTCACATGTATTAGATTTACAATGAAGAAATGAATATTAAGCAAGCAAGAAAAATAAAAGAAAACAATCTATATGGTAATACCATGGATATCTTTATTGAACAAATTTGTGGCATATCATAATGGAACCTAGACTTAATCTCCTCTTGAAGAAATTCAACTTATCCTTAAGCCCTTAGTTACCCCAAAATGTCTCTAAATTCTCCAGGAGGACATGCTTCACTCAAAAAATAATTCTAGTGTTCACTGTGCTGCGTCCTTCTTTAGTCAGTTTCTTTAAAATTAAAGTTTTCCTTCTGTTGCCAAATTAACTGGCCATGTCTGAGGCATTTAACCTGCATATAGATAGACAATTATATGTAGATATAGATATTGATATATATGTAGGTATGCATAGATAAGAAATGAAGTCAATCCTTTCCTACTTATACCAAGTTTTTCTCATAATTACTTTTTAATTGAATTGGTCATTTATTTATCACACTGACAGTTTGTGAAGTCATTGAGAGTAATGAAAGAATTTGGTTTTGTTATTTTTGTGCTCATCAGAACTGCCTTTACCACAGTAGGAGCTCCATAGATAGATGTCCTTTGAATGAATAAACAAATGATACTGCCCATACTCTTTAGCAGAAGATTCACCTTCATTCCTTTCCAAGGAGGCCACAGTCCACATGAAAAATACTGCCCACACCCCACCTCAGGAATAGTGATCAAAAAGGATTTGTGTACTGTTCCTTCAGGATCTTTCCACATTGATTCGATAAGCATACATGTCCTATAATATTAAGTGGGATAGTTGTAACCACAAATTGTGTTACAGACTTAGAGAAGGTGATTTATTTTTTAAGCCACATGCCAATTTGCCACCCTTTTGTGATATGCCATAGGAAGCAGCTTGTTATCTCTAAATGGAACATGGCTTTGTCTGGAGCTATTCAAAATTGAAACATTGATTCATTGATAATACTTTGGTACACAAATGAAACACCTATATACTAAAGATAGATGCTCTCAACTATGAAAAAGTTAGTCAACATAAACAAAAAGAAAAAGTGAAGATGCATTTAAAAAATAATTTTTTCATTGCTTCCTTAATAAATTTCCCTGCATGTCAGGTCCTTCTTCAGCAGTAACTGAAACAAAAATCAAGCATGGGGAAAAAACTCATGGAAAGTATCAGTGATTTTTGCAGAAGATCATGATGAGGAAATGTGGGTCTATGTGGTTGAAAACATGATACAGTAAAAAGAAACTGAGAGGGTTCAGCTAGGTTTGGGTAATTCTTCAAGAAAGGGGAAAAACAAAACAAAACTAAGGATCTATCCTCAGTACATTTCAAGTATGCAATGCAGTATTATTAACTGTTATGACAGGGTTGTGCTTTAGATCTTCAGAACTCACTCATCTTCCTAATTGAAACTTTGTGCTCTTTGACTAACCTGTTAAGTTGCTCCTGCGGGCGATAGTAAGAAAGGCTATGAGGCAAATGGATCCGAGAGATGAACTTTATTGCAAGCACCCTCGGGCGAGGTTCCACGACTCAGAGAGAGAGAGAGAGAGAGAGTTGGGGAAGTCGCGCTGGGAGGGAGTTGGCGAGGTCCTTTTATCGTGTTGAGGTAGGGCATAGCCTTGCGCCCATATAAGATATGTGGGAAAGGAGGGTATGGGGTGGGGAAAGTGTATCGGACCAGAATGAGGCATGGGCTCGAGTCCAATGGCAAGGTATGTGGTGATCTGAAGGGATGGGGCAGGGGAAGTCTGTGATGGGCAGTTCCCAATTAGGAAGTTCCTGGGTGGAGAGTTTCGGTTTCCTGGCAGTGATGTGGAGGCTGCCGTAAGGATGGCGGGAAAGTCAACCATCTTGGAGAGGGTTGGCGAGAAGATCCGCCATTTTGGAGCCCCGGTTTCCCAGCCGGCCCATCATAACCTCTCCTCATTTCCCCTTTCTCATTCCCAATCCTGGCAACCACTGTTCTTCTCTGCTTGTATAAAGGTGAGTATTTTACATTCCTCATGTAAGTGAAGTCATACCACATTTGTCTTTTTTGTGTTTGGCTTATACAAAATCTTCTGGACACACATGCACCCACACACATTGTATCTATATCACACAGGAATAATGCATCAGTTCTGACTCCCTGTGAAGAGATGGCTGTTGTGACATAAAAAAAAAATAAATAAACTCATTTTGAGAGAGATTGGGAAATGGGCATCATCCTAATGATGAGGGACCAGAAGGCTGGCTGAGGACAAAGCAAAAGGCTGACACCCTGCAACCTTCCCCCACACCCATTCCTGGGTGGGACATATATGACATTCTTTAGGAATCTCCCAACTATCTTAATGTTAATAGCTTGCTAAAAGGGAAAAATAACCTTGAGGATGGCGAGGCTTCTGGTATCTGCTATCTTCTAGGTCCTCTTTAGCATATGAAAGTTCTATTGAAACTTCCCTTTTCCTTACCTCCCCCCAACTCCATGGTACATAACCTGCCACCCCTCACAACCCTCGAGCAGCATCTCTTCCTGCCCACGTGTCCTGTCTCCCATGCTTTAATAAATCATCTTTTTGCACCAGAGACATCTTAAGAATTCTCTCTTGGCCATCAGCTCCGGACCTCACTTACATTCTAGAACTTCATCACTAAGGCCAATGCTATTCAAAGAATTCTTGGACACTTTAAATTGGGATTTATTGGCTAAGCATGTGTTGTCATGTGCTGTACCTAATATCATATGAAACAAATGAGGCTCAGAGTGATATCAATAAATTCTCTTGGGGTCTTTTTCATGGGGAAATGCTGGGATATAATTCTGGGTCTGACTCCAAAATCTTTGCAAATGAGTACATTATTTTGATTGTTCTTTAAAGAATATGATTGTATCTTTCCACCAGTATAAAATTACAGAGTATTTTAAAATATTTTCTTATAACAGTGCATGATAGTGGATTTCATCAAAATTTGACATTAGAGATCTAGATTTTAATCTGAGGTTTGCTGTTTGCTAGCTGTGGATCCTAGAAAAGTTCCTTAACCTAGAAAAGCTTTAGTTACATCATGTATAAGTGGGTATAGCAAGATATTGTCACAGAATTGTTTGGATAATAAAGGTGATATATTTACAAAACACTTTTAAACCAGAAGTTACAAAATATACTTCTGACTTTGTTACAGAAATTATTTAGAATAAAAATCCCATAAAATATCTGCTTTGAATTTTTAAAAACTCCAAATGAAAATGTTATGCTTAAAAAAAAAAAAAAAAAAGGCCCTCCAAATACAAAAGAACTTATTTCCTAAATGATGCTGCTAACATAGAATTATACCTAGTCAGATGGGTTTCCATAACAGCTACCCTCTGGAAGATGTTTCATGGGGAAGAATACATTTGAGCCCCTTTCCCAACTACTCATAAAAGACAGGGAGAGAATGATAGCATTAATATGCTCCTTACTTCTCTCTTTCCTTTCTTATGGCAGTTTACATTGGATGAGATGTTAGTCAAAACTGAGGACAAGAATGGCATTTTTCTCTTGAAATGGGGAAAAAAAAAACAACACCTCAGCACCAGTCATTGACAGTACTTAAAGAATATCTTCTATTGACTGACAACTTTGAAGCCAATACTGCTTTGCTCAAAGAATGACTGAGATATCAGACTTCAGAGTTAAGGATGCTATTTAGGAACTCCAGGGGAGTTGTGATGTTCTTACTGTTTAACAAGTGTAAGTAAGAGATCTCACAATGCTGCTGTACAAAAATCCCTTTTTCATTCCACTTAATCCCCTTCACCATTTCCTCTCTGGAGCCTTAGCTTTGTGGCCACTTTAGTTCTTTGAAGATTGTTTTTCTGCCCACCATCCAAGTGAATCACTGCAGGCCAAATTTTGCTCTTGCAAGTACATGACGGTCAAGAGGAGCTGCCAGCCTGTATCTGAAGGCCGAATTTAGCACCACAGGTAGGTGGTGGTTGTTCTCTAACAAGTGTAAACTAACCCATCAGAAAAAGCAGCTACACTAGGCAAGAATTTGCGACTGATATTTTTTAGAGTGGCCCGATAAAGATTTTTATATGGCCTTATAGACCTAATTGTGTTTTTACTCTCTTTTTGTTTTCTGTACTTCCAGTCATGCTGTGATTTTTATAAACACCTATAGATTAAAAGTTGTAAGTCTTGAAAAAATCACATCATATAACAATAATATCACTATAGACCTTTATATCTGAATGTACTTTTAAATTGTGTTTTCATGATATATTTAGAAGAGATTATCATATTAGATAAAAGTAGATAAGTTTAATTTTATGATTACAAAGTTAAGCATTTCTAAGTATTTGTCAATGAGAAAGCTAATTCAATTATTATAAATCAATCTCATAACACTTATTTTATTCAAAAATATCTGAAGAAATTTTTTAAGATTTTATTATTTATTTGAGAGAGAAAGAGAGCATGTGTGCAAATGAGAGAGAGGAGGGGTGGAACGGAAAGGAGAAGGAGATCATCTCAAGCAGACTCCACACATGGAGCATGATGTGGAGCTCGATCTCATGACCCTGAGATCACGACCTAAGCTGAAGCCAAAATCCCATGCTTGACTGACTAAGCCACCCAGGTGCCCCAAGACTTATTTTTAATAATCTAATAGGTCTCCCAATTTTATTTAATACAATTTCAGTTGTTCATTGTTCCTGAATATATGGGAGTTAAGGAATTTTGCTACAAATGTGACTCCTGTGGAGTACTCTTAATCCACAGACCTTTCCCTAATAGTTTCAATAACTCTAACACTATACATAAATTTATGAGAAGCATAAAAGTTAGAGCAAAAAACATGGAGAAATTAACTCAATACAATGCATCCTAGAAAGGAAACAAAGGTATAAATCATCTTTTCTCAAAAAGAAATATTCCAAGCATAACACTAATTCAGTAACCTACCATATGCTTACTCTAAAAGAGGATTCTATTATATTATAAATTGAAAAACATTGAATTAAAGTTTTAAAAAGCTTTAAAAGTTTCTTTAGTGTAACATTTACCAGATTTTAATATAGTAATTATGCATTGTGAATAACAATGATATAGAAGATATAGATATAGAATAGGTATAGAAAATATAGATGTAGGGACGCCTGGGTGGCTCAGTTGGTTAAGCCGCTGCCTTCGGCTGGGGTAGTGATCCCGGCGTCCTGGGATCGAGTCCCACATCGGGCTCCTTGCTCGGCAGGGAGCCTGCTTCTCCCTCTGCCTCTGCCTGCCACTCTGTCTGCCTGTGCTTGCTCTCTCTCTCTCCCTCTCTCGCTGACAAATAAATAAATTTTAAAAAATTTAAAAAAAAAAGAAGATATAGATGTAGATAAGATATAGAATTCATTATTTCCCTAAATCATTGAGTATTAATATCCCCATCTATTAGAGATAGGGTTAGGTGGGGTAGCATCATTGTTAACATCTATTAATTTGAGAAACTTCTGTTTCATGAGAAACAGGAAATATTTCTTTAAATTATGAAAGCCTTTAGACTGCATGTGTACATGGAGTCATTTTGTAAAAGAGTTTATGTATTATGATATACAGGGTATATTATCAAATACACACACACTAAATTCATGTATATAAGCATACATGTTTATTACATAAAGATATTATGGATTATGCATCATTCCATCATATATCCCCATAGTCACTGAATTGCACTTTACAGTAAGGTTGCAATCCTTGTACCATATCCACTTAGCTATGTTTTCTTGTGTAGGTCATTATTACTATTGTATCCTGGTTTCTGTATATTTAAAATGAAGTTAATGTATTAGATAAGTACAATCACTAATTTAAGTAGGGATTAAGGGATTAGGAAAAATAATGAAGCCTAAATCTCACCTCTAGAAAATTTCATTTGATTTGTCAAGATATTTTTTTGAAAGTTTCCTGGGAGATTCTAATATGTATTCAAATAGATACACACTTAGATTCTATTATTATTTCTCTCTCTCTCTCTCTCTCTTTTTTTTTTTTTTCTAAGTAGGCTCCACACTTAATATGGGTTTTGAACTCATGATCAGGAGATCAAGAGTTGGATGCTCTACTGATTGAGCTAGGCAGGCACCCCTGATTAGTTATATCTCTTAGGCATTGTTAAATAATGTGTTATATCATTGATCCATTTAATTCTGTTACCGTTCAGACTTACTAGAATACATATAATATGTTTCATAAGCTCTGTTTATGTTGCTCAAAGTCCACCTAATTTCTGCCTTTTGGATGACAGCTATGTAGAAGTGATGAACTGGAAGTAGTTGGCTGAGAATGAAAAAAGCTATTTTCTCAGTGTGGATGATGGAAAATTGAACTTCTTCAGAGTTCTGAGCCCTGACATATTAGGATAAAATGCCTATTAGCAGTTAATATAGCAGCTGAGAGATAGGTGACATGCTAAGCCAAGAGAAGGGTCTGTGTGGGGCACCAGAAGCATCTTCTATAAGTGACAAATCACATTGCTCAGACACACTTGCATCTCGTATTAAATTCACATCTTTAGTGTAGAAGTTCTCTAGTATTCTGATTGGTCATAGTTTCTAAAAAAATAAAAAAGTAAAAAAAAGAAATATTTACACATGTACAACATGATGAGTTGATATATATAGAAACTGATTATTACAGTCAAGCATAGTATCGCTTAACATAGTTACCATTTTGTATGTGTGATAAGAGCACCTGAAATCTATTCTTTTAGTATATTCCCAGTATTCAACACAGTGTTATTAACTGTAGGCATCATACTTGTACATTAGCTCTCTAGAATTATTAATCTAACATAACCACAGCTTTGTAATTTTTGACTAAATCCTCCCATTTCTTCCACCTCCCTGCCCCTGGTAAGCACCATTCTCCTCTCGGCTTCTATGAGTTTGATTTATACAGCACCTTTACTATATTAGAGTATTCTGAATTTTACTATATTCTTCCTTTTACAGTTAGTTTTATTATAGTTTCATATGTTTTTATGTTGTTGGTGTTCTTTTATTTCAACTTGGTGAACTTCCTTTAGCATTTCTTGTAAAATGAGTCTAATAGTGTTGAAATCCCCACACCTTTAGTTTGTCTTGTGAAGTTTTGTCTCTCTTTCATTCTGAAAGACAGTCTTGCCAGGTTTACTATTCGTTGGAATTTTCTTTCCTCTTCCAGTACTTTGAATATAGTATCTGACTCTCTCCTGTACAAGTTTCTGTCAAAAAATCTGCTGAGAGTAATAAGGAGGTTTCTTTGTATGTAACAAGTTATTTTTTTACTGTTGCTTTCAAAAGTCTCCCCTTGCATTTAACTTTTGAGAATTTGATCTTCTAAATGAATATGTCTTTATTTAATCTATTTAGGGTTCCTTGGGTTTCATTAATCTGGATATTTGTTTTGAACTCTGCATTAGGGAAATTTTATGTCATTATTTCTTTAAATAATCGCTCTACTCCTTTCTGTTTCTCTGATCCTCTGGGACTCCAGTAATGTGTTTATTACCTTATAATATGGCTTTCCATAAGTCCCATAGACTTTCTTCACTCATTTTTTCTCTCTCTCTCTCTTTCTTTCTTTTTTTTCCCTTTTGGTTCTCTAGCTGGATAAGTTCAAATGACCTGTCATCAAACTAATAGGTTCTTTATTCTGCTTGATCAAGTCTGATTTTGAAACTCTCTATGGGATGTTTTAATTTAGTCATTCTGTTATTCAAACAGAATCTCTGTTTGGTTCTTTTTTATGATTTCTGTCTGTTGAACTTTTTCTGTTAATGTATTATTTTCTAATTTCATTTAGTTGTCTGGATTCTCTTGTAGCTCACTAACATTTCTTAAGGTAATTATTTTGAAGTCTTTGTCAGGTAGTTAACAGATATCCATTTCTTTAGTGTTTATTACTGAGGCTTTATTTGGTGGATCATATTTCCTTCCAGGTACCTTTGCATTTGTGTCTGCACACTTGAAGAAGTAAGGAATGCTCCTAGTCTTTATAGACTGTCTTCATCAGGGAAAGCCCTTTGTAAGCCTATCCGTAGATTCTGTGTGGGCTATCTGGTGGTGTTAAAGGGTGTGCCTGCTCCTGGAATCCTCAGATAGGCTGGGCTGGTGCGTGGGCCTATTGCTTGGATCCACAGGTATGCTGGCCTGGTGCCCATGTCCACTGAAGCAGGTCTAGTACTTAGATCTGTGGTGTAGGCCTGGTGCCTAAGTCCAGAGTAGTGAGTCTGGGACTTGGTTCTGCATGGAAAGACTTGGATCCTGGGTCTGTGGTGGATGATAGTGTTGGGGCCACTGGAGTAGATTTGATGCCTGGGTCTGTGGGAGTAGGCCTGGAGATTGGGTCCTCTGGAGTGGATAGGGAACCTGAGTTTGCAAAATTCAGCCTGGCACTAGAGAGGTCCCAAAGCCTAAGTCTGTGGGGGCAGTTCTTAAGCCTGCATCAATGGGGCCCATTCTGTCCTTGAGGTATATTGGGTCAGGCCTGAGTTCTGGTTTAACTGAAGCCTGGAACCACAAAGTCTGGTCTGATTTTGGGATGGACATGAATCTTGGGATTATGGAGCCAGCTATGGTGGCTGGCATGGAGCTTTAGTGATTTGTCTGGTGCTGGGGCAGGACTGAAGTTTAGACTGCAGTGTGGGTCTGGAGCCTGTGTCTATAGGTGTCATGCTAGAGCATGGGGCCATAGGGTTAAGCCTGGAGCTGGAACATGATCCTGGGGCCATGCAAGCTGGCATATAACCTGAGACCAGACTGGCACTAAGGTGAGCTGGGAGCCTGTGACCACAACGGCTGACCTGCTTTTGGGATGAACCTGTAGGCTGAATCCATGGTTACCCGGGTTCATGGGCCAGGCCTGGCACCAGAGTTCACTGAAGCAGGCCTGGTTCTAGGGTCAATGGTGAAGTTGGTTGTTCACTTCATTCTCCCTCCCCAACATGGAAGGTGTTTCTCCACACTTGACTGCTCAGGTTTAGAGGAAGGATGACAAGTGTATGGGAAACTGCCCTTTCTTCCCTCTTTAATGCTTCTTTTCTTATCACTATACTCCACCTAGGTACCATAATCTCTCACCTGAAGTCTTTTGTTATTATGAAGTTACTTTCATGTATGGATAGTTGTACAAAGTGATGTTTCTGCAAGGGGATAAGTACCTGAAATTCCTATTTCACTATCTTGCTGACATCATTACCTTCTGAGAAAATCAATAAGAGAAGGGTTAATGGAATTAACTACATCTCATGTTATTGACATTTGTCTTAAGGCCATAAATTTTATTCATAATCTCCTCTCTTTATCATCATTTTAGATCCTTTCTTTAAAAGCACTTTATAGGTCTCGATATTTTGCCTGGTGACCTAAATTCTTATCTCTGAGAGTTCTGTACCCCTAGTTTCAATTTATTTATCAAATTACAATTGCTGTACTTGCTCAGCTAAAATTAAAACTGAGCAGAAAGAATCATTACTTTTCAGTTGATCATCTAGGTGCCAAACATACTTCTCGCTACTCCAGTATTTGCCAACAATCCTCCCACATGTAATGATCATGTGCAATTATTGCTCTTGTGTGATTACACTTTTTTCTTCTGATGGTTTTCTAGCATAAGGATCTCAAAGTAATAATGAAGCAACAATAGCTGTATGAGTTGAATGGTGCTCTTACTGTATCTCCAGACAGATGGGACTCTCCTCTAAGGCTCAGGATTCTTAGAATCAGAGAGTCTAGGGGTGCCTGGGTGGATCACTCAGTTAAGCACCTGACTATTGATTTCAACCTAGGTCAGGATCTCAGGGTCATGAGATAGATCCCCATATTGGGCTCTGTGTTCAGCACAGAGTCTGCTTGTCCCTCTACTTCTGTTCCTCCTCCCATTCTTCCCCCTCCTTTCTCTCTTTCAAATAGATAAATAAATAAATGAATCATCAAAAAAAAAAAAAAGAAGAAAGAAAGAAAATAAAAGAAAAAGAAAGAATTGAATCAGCGAATCTAAAGTGAGAAGTGCAAGAAGCACAATATCCCTAAAAAAGTTACCAAGAGAACAGTATCATTTATTCCTATTCTGTGGGTCCTAGATCCGAATATGCTGCCAATTCAGGACAGCAGCATGGCTGCATCCTCAGTGGATGTTCTCCAGTGGACATTAGTGCACAAAACAGAGATCTGCATACTTTTGTGTCCATTTCTATAGATCCACCAAATGCACCTTCCCCAAACTCCTTTGTACTTAACATTTCAAAATTGTTCCTTCCAGTCCTCTAACCAAGATAAGCCAATTGCTACTGCTCAAATATTGCATATGATAATTTTAGTTCAATTATCTTTTGACATAAACAAAATAATAAGACATACTTCTTAATGCTGTACTCTTTGGAAGAGTTCCCACTCACTGTTATATTTCAAGGGTAATTCTTACAATGCTTAGTGCAGCAAAAGCCCATGTTTGGTTGTTAACATACCAGGATTACTTATCCATGAAGCAAATTCTGTTTGTTTTTTCTTTCAATATCAGCCAGGTGTAGGAGACTCAACTTAAGGGCATAACTGTGAGTTGAAGGAATGGTGTTGATGCAACAGTGGTGGGTGAGATAGGAGTCTGTGTCACCAGCTCATGTAGCTTTTTATACATTAAAGTTATCTGCACTTGATCATCAATATATCATTTCCACTTTATAATGGATTGCAGCTGTGTCTAACTCATCATAAGACTTGGTGAGACATCTAGTACCCAGGTTATAATAGGTAGTTCTAATTTCATGGTCCCTTGTTAATTTCTAACAGCATCCAGTAGTATGCAAGCTTTTCTTTTCCAATGTACATAAATCTCCAGTACAAATGGTATGCCTTTATTCTTTAAACTTTGGAGTTTGCACTGCAACTTTCGTATAGGCCTGTGACACAGATGTCACATGACATCTTTTATTTGACATGGATAATTTTAATTCCATGGTATCTGCCAATTTTATGTCCAAACAAAGGTCTGACCTCTTTCAGAGCCCTCTCTTGCCCTAGGTTCCACTCAAAGCCAGAAGTCATCCATGTTACCTAATAAATGTCTCAGAACAACATATATTCTCAAGTGTTGTATATGCTGCCTATGACTTCCAAAGAGGCCTACCAATATTATAGTTACTTTTTCAATATCTTGGACTGTACTGAATTCCAAAAAAACTTCATAAATGTGCCCCACACCTGAACTATTGTAGGGTTTATCTGCACCCTTTACGGCAAAGTATCCAGGCTACTTGCCATTTTTTTTTTCATCAATTTGATCAAGTGATTTTAATACAGTGGATTAACGTTATGTTCTATAGGAGGTTTAGAGTGTATATAACTAGTAATGTCTGTGTATATTTTTGGTTGTCACAACTGGGAAGGTGTTACTGACATCTAATCTATAGTGGTCAAGAATACGAACTCCACCATGAAAAATCATCAATCCAAAGATGTCAATAGTGCTGAGGTTGAGAAATGCTTGTCTACACCCTTTGTAAATAACTAAATAAATAAATATTTGTGTGTAAATATATATGTAAATAGTTTTTAAGGAAAAAAATGCACTTTACTGAGTCATACCCATGTTGTCTGAATTTTATATTAACTGTGAGGGGAAGAGTTGAAAGGACTTAAGACAGGGAATAGAACAATATAATATTACCCTTTTATAATTGATCTTTTAAAAGAAAGTTAATAAGCCTTGGTTATTAAAGTCCTATCCTGATGGAAAGGATTAAAAATAATTTTCAGAAAGGCTGTGGAGTGATACTATATTCTTTCCTAAACTGTTAATGTCTTAATGTTAAGATGAAAGAGAAGGTAGAACACAATAAAAAAACTATTGTAAAAAACAAAACAAAAAACATGACAGGGACTTCTCATTCACCTTGGTAAGAAAAATGATTTTTTAAAAAAGATTTTATATATTTCCTTCAGAGAGAGAGAGAGAGAGCACCAGCAGGACAAGGGGGAGAGGAACAAGCAGACTCCCTGCTGACTGGGCCAGGACTTGCTCCCAGGGCCTTGAGATCATGACCTGATCCAAGAGTCAGACACCTAACCAACTGTGCTACCCAGGTGCCCCAGAAAAAAAAAATTAATTTGAAATAGGCCATTAAAACAACAACAACAACAACAACAAACCCTCACATTCTTTGTACATTGTCAGTTGTGGCACAAATCATACCTTTTACATATATGAAAGATATATTTAAAATACATGTTAAACTTGGGAGGATTATATAGTGCATCATTTAGGTCATCAAGAGAAGTTTTGACATTGTCCATTGACAGTAAGTTACATATTGTGTATGAGTCTCATACAAAATCAAGTTTCAATACATATGTAAAATTTGTTGATGGGCTTTTATTTCATAGGAGACAAGGAAAAAGTAAGAAAATATATTTCAAAGTGTTTCTAATATGTCATGACTCTTAACCATGTAATTTCTTTATTAAAATGAATATTGTGTTGACCAAACATATTTTAAGAACTAATTTATAAGTGACAAATGTAAAATGATTCTATATCCAATGGATATAAATTGTTTATTTTTTTCAGAAAATGATAGTTTTTGTGCCTTTTTCCCATTTTACCCTAATCGTGTAGAAAATAACAATACTTTTACTTTTAGATAAAAGACAATATTCTAATAAGATAAAAAACTGTTGTAGTTTACTGATGGTATCTAGTATATAAGATGTTAACCACTGAATAAATATAAAAGAATACATTTTTGAGAACTTATTTAGATAATTAAATTTGTATTTTCAGTGACACTTGATAACAAATCAATTTCATGTTTAATGATAAAATTATATTAGAATACAAAATGAATATATGAAAAGTCAACCATATTCTACCTAAGTTTAAATAGAATATACTCCCTTATTACATTTTATGAATAGTAACATTCATGTACCATATACATATACATATATATATATCTGTTACCATTATAATGATTACATTTTTTATTTAATTGAAACTACCATGTTTAATTATTTGCGATTGCACATTATCACATTCCAGTCTATTAAAATTTAGGTTACAAAGATAAAAGAAAAAAAAGAAACATTTTTTCCCTAGAATATTGATATTCTGAAATTAATGATTCTAAAGGGGATTTTGGCATCCCAGCCTGCAAACAGATCAATGATCATGAATGTGAAATCTAAGCTATAGGATTTTGAACTGAACTGTGAAATAAGTGAAGTTTCACAGATAATGAAAAGAAAAAATATATTTTGGAACTACATTTTTCCTGCAGTTCCTCATTATCAAATATACACTGACTCTCTTGCATTATGCACTTGCTTGAAGAAAGGGTTGTGATTCTGCTGCCTAGAGAAATGGCCAAGATTTTTAGTTCAACTGAAATTTCATGTAACTCAGCATTATAGAAGAAGAAAACTATTTCTAAGCTGATTATTCATAACACATTTTTTTTCTGTAGACAACAACCCTAGCTGCCAACTTTCCATCTCCTACAGTTTAGTTATGTGTATTTTTATGTAGTTCTTGGAAATGATAATAAAAAATAAAATAAAATACACTGATTTAGTTAGCAGAGTTTGGGAAAGAAAAAAGAGAGATTCTAAGTATTATGGCTTGGATTGTATTCTAGCAAAAGAAAAAACATGTTTTAGTCCTAATGGGAGTACCCCAGAAAATGACCTTAATTGGAAGTAGTGTCATTACAGAGGTAATCAAGTTAAAAGGATATCATTAGGGTGAGCCTAAATCAATGTGATTGAAATCCTTATAAAAATGAGAAATTTGGGCCGTAGACACACATGAGGAAAGATGATATGAGGAAACAAAGGGAAAACACCATATGAAGATGGAGGCAGACATTGAAGATGTGCTACCAGAAACCAAGGAATATCTGGGGTTACAAGAAGCTAGAAGAGGCAAAGAAGTACTTTTTCCCCACAAATTTCAGAGGGAAGAAGACTTACCAATACCTTGATTTCTAATTCATAGCCTCCAGAACTGTGAGACAATAAACTTACATTGTTCCTGGCTACCCAGTTCATGGTGTTTTGTTACAGTAGTGATAGTAAACTAACAGTATTATATACTTTTTATTCTTAAATTATATAGTTATGGTATAAGTATTAGGCTGATAATTTAAAATAATTATACCTAATCACCTAAAACTGTAATGAAAAGAGTAGGTAACATGTGAGAATAAATGGACAAATGTAAGTAGAGAAGTTGAAAGTCTAATGAAGAATCAAAAAAAAATTCTAAAAATTAAAAACGCTTTAGTTGAATGAAGAATGCTTTTGAATATTCTTCATAGACTGATGTACTCCTTAATAGATTGGATACAGCTGAGGAAAGAATCTCTAAGCTTGAGGATATCTGTATAGAAATTTCTAAAACAGAGGGAGGGAAAAAAAAAAAAGAAGAGAAGAGAAGAAAAGACTGGGAAAGAAAATAGAATAGTGTATCCAAGAATGACTAGACAACTACAAAATATATAGCAAATGCATAATGGGACTATCTGAAGGTGAAAAAAGTGAAAAAAGAACAAAGAAAAATTTGAAGCAACTGTCACTGAGAATTTCTCCAAATTAAAGCTAAACATCAAACCACAGATCCAGGAATCTCAGAAAACACCACGCAGGATAAATGCCAAAAAACAACAACAACAACAACAACAACAACAAACTCCTAGATTCCTAGATTTGGGTGTATTTATTTGTAATATCTGAATTACAGAAAATCAAAATAAAGAAAAAACATTTTGTAAGAAGCCATAGGAAAAAAGAAAAAAAAAAAGAAACTTACCTGTATAAGAATAAAGAGAGTAAATACATTGGACTTCTCCTCAGAAAACACACAAATAAGAAAAAATAAAGTAAAATATGTACAGTGTTGAGAATAAAACACCAACCTAGAATTCTGTATGCTATGAAAATATTCTTCATAACTGAATAATACATATATGATATATAACAAGAATATATATATATATATATATAGTTGTGTGATATATGGCATATATATGCATATACATATGTATATTTATTGCACATCTCTATCCATTCATCTGTCAAAGGACATCTGGGCTCTTTCTACAATTTGGCCATTGTGGACATTGGTGCTATAAACACTCAGGTGCATGTGCCCCTTTGGATCACTACATTTGTATCTTCGGGGTAAATACCTAGTAGTTCACTTACTGGGTCATAGGATAGCTCTATTTTTAACTTCTTGAGGCACCTCCATACTGTTTTCCAGAGTGGCTGTACCAGCTTGCATTCCCACCAACAGTATAAAAGGGGTACATTGTACATTGTCAGTTGTGGCGCAAATCATATTTCTCCACATTCTTGCCAAAATTTGTTTTTTTCTGACTTGTTAATTTTGGCCATTCTGACTGGTATGAGATGATATCTCATTTTGGTTCTATTTTGTATTTCCCCGATGTCAAGTGATGTTGAGCATGTTTTCATGTGTCTATTGGCCATTTGTATGTCTTCTTTGGAGAAATATCTGTTCATATCTTCTGCCCATTTCTTGACTGGATTATTTGTTTTTCAGGTATTGAATTTGATAAGTTCTTTATAGATCATGGATGCTAGGCCTTTAGCTGATATGTCATTTGTAAATATCTTCTCCCACTCCATATATTGACTTTTAGTTTTGTTGACTGTTTCCTTTGCTGTGCAAAAGCTTTTTATCTTGATGAAGCCCAATAGTTCATTTTTGCAAAAAAGCTACTTCTTTGAAAATATTAATAAAATGAGTGAGCCTTTCACAAGGATAACAAAAACAAAAAGAAAGGAGAGAGGGAGGAGAGAGAGAGAGAAAGAAAACAGAAATTATTAAAAATTAAAAAGGAGACATCATTATAGATCCCATGGTTATTAAAACGATAATCAAGGAGGGGTGCCTGGATGGTACAGTCTGTTAAGCACCTGGCTTTTGGTTTCTTCTTAGGTCATGATCTCAGGATCATGAGATCAGATCAAGCTCTGCATTGGGCTCTGTGCTCAACATAGTCTGCTTCAGACTCTCTGCTGTCCCTCCTCCCCACCCCACCACTCTCTCTTTTTCTCTCTCAAATAAATAAGTATTTTTAAAAAAGGATAATCAAGAAACAGTATTAACAACTATATGCCTATCAATATGACAACTTAGATGAAATGGACCAATTCCTTGAAAGACACAGTCTCCTAACCCTCTCACAATAAGAAATAGATAATCTGAATGATCCAAAATCTATTAAAGGAATTGAATCAATAAAAAAAAAAAATTCCTAAAAGATAGCAACTGGCTCAGTCAGATTCATTGGTAAATTCTACCAAGCATTTACAGAAGAAATTGTAGCCATTTTCTACAATTTCTTTCAAAAGAAACAGAGGGAACACTTTTTAACTCATTCTATGAGGCCAGCATTGCCCTCATATCAAAACCATACAAAGACATATACAACAAAACCAGAAAACGATATATTTATATCTCTCAAGGACACAGTTGATGAAATCCTAAACTCCTAAACAAAATATTAGTAAGTTACTTGTAAATCAAGTAACATAACTCATGGCATCAATAAGCTAAAGAAGAAAAATCACATGCTCATATCAATAAATGAAGAAAAAAGTATATGACAGAATCCAACACCCATTCATGATAAATACTCTAAGCAAACTAGGAACAGAGGGGAACTTCCTCAACTT
Source organism: Mellivora capensis (assembly GCA_004024625.1). Lineage (NCBI taxonomy): Eukaryota > Metazoa > Chordata > Mammalia > Carnivora > Mustelidae > Mellivora > Mellivora capensis. The sequence continues at coordinate 158,720 of PISX010001129.1, read as the reverse complement.
GTAAAGAGCATCTACATAAATAAACAAATAAACAAACACGCAAAAAAATAAAGCTAATGTCATACACACTGGTAAAAAAAATCCAGAAGCTTCTACTGTAAAATCAGGAACAAGCCAAAGATGCCCCTTCTCTGTTCCTTTTCAATACTGTAATGGAAGTCCTAGCTAATGTAATGGCAAAGAGTTAAAAAGGGAAATAAAAGTTATACATAGTAAGAAGGAAGAAATAAAACTTTTTTGACTTGTAGATGGCTTGACAGTTTATGTAGAAAATCTGAAAGAACAGAAAAAAAATTGCTTGGAACTGATAATTCTATTACAGTAAGTTTGCCAGATGCATAGTTAATATATAAAAGCTAGCCGCTTCTGTATATACCAGCAGTAAACAAAAGGAGTTTAAAACTATAAACAAAATATCAATAGCATAAATAACCTGAAAATGAAATACTTAGGTATATATCTAACAAAATTTGTACATAATCTACATGAGGAAAGCTACAAAACTCTGAGAAACAAGTCAAATAAATAAATGGAGAGACATTCCATGGTCCTGGGTGGGAAGACTTAATATTGTCAAGATGCTAGTTTTTTTTTTTATATATATATTTTATTTATTTATTTGACAGAGATCACAAGTAGGCAGAGAGGCAGGCATAGAGAGAGGGAGAAACAAAATTCCTGCTGAGCAGAGAGCCCGATGTGGGGCTTGATCCTAGGACCCTGGGATCATGACCTGAGCCGAAGGCAGAGGCTTTAACCCACTGAGCCACCCAGGCACCCAGATGCTAGTTTTTCTACTTGATCTATAGATTTAACACAATCCCAATAAAAAATCCAGCTATTATTTTGAAGACATTGACAGATTGATTCCAGCATCTATATGAAGAGATATAAAAAGTAGTAGACCCAACACAATCTGAAATAGAAATACAAAGTTTTAGGAATGACACTACCCAATAGAGATTTACTAAAAGCCATGGTAATCATGACAGGATGATATTGGCAATAGAGTAGACAAACAAATTATTGAATGGAATAGAGAGTCCAGAAGGAATTCCACATAATATAGTCAACTGATCTTTGACTAAAGGGCAAAGACAATGCAGTAGAGAAATGGTAGTCTTTCTTTTTTTTAAATTTTGACTGTATATATTTATTTAACGTATATTATAAAGTATATTTACACTTTCATTGAATTTTTTTTCAATTTAATTTTTTTTCAGTGTTTCAAGGAGAAGTGGTAGTCTTTAAAAGAAATGGTACCTGTATAGTGGACATCTATATTAAAAAAAATGAAAAATGAAACTAGACATAGGCCTCACACTCATCACAACAATTAACTCAAAATTGATCATAAGCCCAAATGAAAATAAAAATTATGAAACAGCTTTAAGATAAATCGAAAAAAAAATCTAGATGACATTGGGTTTGAAAATGACTTCTTAAATACAAAAACAAAGACAATCCATGAAAGAAATAATTGATAATTAAAATTAAAAACAAATTTATAAACTTCTCTGTAAAAGACATTTTTAAGAGCATGAGAAAACAAGTCACAGACCGGGAGAACTGGAAGAAAATACATGCAAAAGACATATTTAATAAAAAACTGTACTTCAAAGTATGCTGAGAACTCTCAAAACTCAGCAATGAGGGGCACCTGAGTGACACAGTTGGTTGGTCTTCTGGTTGGTCTTCCAACTCTTGGTGTCATCTCAGATCTGATCTCAGGGTCATGAGATTGAGTCGAATGTTGGGCTCTGCTCTCAGAATGGAGTCTGCATGTGTTTCTCTCTCCCTCTGCTTCTGCCCCTTCCCCCCTGGGTTCTCTCTCTCTCTCTCTCTCTCTCTAATAAATAAAATATATATATATTTTTAAAGACAACAGCTGAGCTGTAGGAAAACATATAAACTGATTTTTTAAAAAGGGCTAAATACCGAACAGGAAATATATATATATATATATATTTATATATATATATATTAATTAATTATTATTAATTAATATATATATATTAATTATAATTATATATATAATTATATATATATATAGACACACACACACACACACACATACATAGAGAGAGAGAGAGAGAGATGGTAAAAGATATATGAACAGATAGATGTTCTACAACATGTATCATTAGAGAAATGCTCATTAAAACAATAAAATACCACTCATACCTGTTAGAATGGCCCAAATCTGGACCACAGTCAACACCACATGTTGGGAGGGTGTGAAACAATAGCAATTCTCATCCATTGCATGAGGAAATTGTTTAGTCACTTTGGAATTCAATTTGGCAGTTTCTTACAAAACTATAATTATTCTTACCACATGATTCTGCAATTGTGCTTCTTGGTTTTGCCTAAATGAATTGGATACTTAAGTCCATACAAAAACCTGCATACAGATATTCATGGAAACATCATTCATAATCTCTAAAACTTGGAAGTAATGAAGATGTAATAGGTGAATGGATTAAATAAACTGTGGTATATCCAGACCATGGATGATATTACAGTGCTAAGAAGAAATGAGATATCAAGCCTTAAGTAGAAATGGGAAATCCTAAATGTATATTAATAAGTGAAAGAACTCAATCTGAAAAAAACAAAACAAAACAAAAACAACTTCATAGTGTTTGATTACAATCATATGAGATTTTGAATCCAACCATATGAGATTTTGGAAAAGGCAAGACTACAGAGACAGTAAAAGGATTAGTAGTTGCCAATGACTTGGGGGGAAACAGAAAGGAATTTTAGGGCAGTGAAACTATTCTGTATGATAGTATTAAGGCTGAAGCATGTCATTAAACATTTGTTAAGACCCACACAGTGTGCAACATCAAAAATGAACCCTAATGCAAACTATGGATTTGGGGTGTTAATGATGTGTCATTATAATTTATAACAGATGTAACACTCCAGCATTGATAGTGGGAAGACTGTTCTATGGGGGCAGGTGGTTTATGAGAACTCTCTGTATTCTCTACTAAATATTACTGTGAACCTAAAATTTATCCAACAAATAAATTTTATTTTTTAATGGCACCCATGCACATATCCTCATAGTTTATATTCCCCAAGTAAGAGTTTAATCCTGAAACTCATATTGTCCATTAAAATGAGAAACAGAAGATAAAAATGACAAGTTGGTGACTAGATATTATAATTAAGGTGATTTAATTAATGAAAAAAATCCAGTTTTTCTTTGAGGATAACGAAGAAGATGTTTTGATGACTTTACTGTTTTTCTTTTAGTCATATACCTGATGGAGAAAAATATCCTGAGCAAAAATTTTTCTTTTTCCTTTTTCTTTTCCTTTCTTTTCTTCTCTTTTCATTTTTCTTTTCTTTTCTTCCTCCCTCCCTCCCTCCCTCTTTCTTTCCTCTTTCTTTCTTTCTTTCTTTCTTTCTTTCTTTCTTTCTTTCTTTCTTTCTTTCTTTCTTTCTTTCTTTTTCTTCCTGCCTCCTTCCCTTCCTTCCTTCCTCCCTTCCTTCCTTCCTTCCTTTCTTTCTTCCTTTCCATCCTTTTTCTTTTCTTACTCCAAATTTATTCTTATAGAAGACAAATGCCTTTCAATTTTTGATGCTTTGATGACATAGATGGTATACATGAAATTGTGTATATCTCAAATTATGAAATATCACACGTAGTTTCAGATCAACTAAAAAATTCAAGACTAGAAGTATGGAAACTTTAATTGGCATGTTTGGGCTATGCCACATTCATAACGAAGTATAGGTGGATTCATTAAAGGTATATATTAGCACATATAATTAGGATTCATTAAAGGTACATATTAGCAGTAATTTATAGAAATAATTTTGATAATAATAAAATTATAGCCTCTTTTGACTGTATTTTTTAAATGTTCATAGTGTCCCATCTACTCAAAAGACATATATATATATATATATAGAGAGAGAGAGAGACAGATATATATATATATATATATATATGGTATATATTAGTAGGAATGTATAGAAATAATTTTGATGATAATAGAATTATATCCTCTTTTGGCTATATTTTTAAAAATATTCACAGTGTTCCATCTACTCAAAAGACATATATATATGTGTGTATATATATATATATGTATATATATATATATATTTACTCTTGGTTTTTATTCCTCTAGGTGACAACATTGTCTTGGGAAATGCCATGAAAAATAAAAATTAAAAAAAAAGAAAATGCATAAAATAAATATCCTTATCAAACATATATTAAGTCTTATTTTTTATAGAACATAGTGTTATTGACATGGAGAATAGAAGCTATTAATGAAATATTAGTTTAGTAAATGACTTAAAGTATTGGGAAAATAATGCTCAAAGAGAATTAAGTTGATATAAACTTATTTTAAGCCCAAACCCTGTTTACTCAATAGCCCATTCTTTTTTGTTCCTTTAGTCACTCAGCCAACTCATGTTATTGTAAGAAAATACCATAAACTAGGTGGCTTATCAACAACAGAAAATTTATTTCTTACAGTTCTAAGGCTGACAGTGTGAAGATCATAGGCCAGCACTGTTGGGTTCTGGTGAAAATCCACTTTTGGGTTGCAGAGTGCTGGCTTCTCACCGTGTCCTCACATGGAAGAGGGGAAAGGGAGATTATCAGAGTCTCTTTTATAAATCTCATTCACGTGGGCTCCACACTCATGACCTCACCACACAAATATCCTACCTCCTAATAGCATCACACTAGGGATTGGGATTTCAAAATATGAATTTTAGGTGGGCATATTCAGTTTATGCTACTTAAATAACTATATTTTCTATCCTGTTATTCCATAAATGTTATGGAATAAATTCCATAAATAACGTAACACTCCATAAATGTGATAGTCGATGTTTGTACCAGGCTTCAAACTTCAGAAAATAAACATTGAAGGCTTGCTATGTAAGTGTGTGATACTATGAAAAAGAACACAGAAACTGAGGTCCTGTGAATATGAATTCAAATCTTGTTTTTTCCCCTGAAGATGTGTCCTTAGTCAAAATATTTTTTATCTCCCTAAGCCTCAAATAAGCAGACATTTACAGAACAAACGTTTGTTTTTTATTTACTACATCCCTAAATAAATACATCAGAAATTCAGAGTTCATCATTTGCTTAGGAATCTAGGAGGATTTATTCAATTGCAAAATAAATGGCCAATTCTCTTTATTTTTTTTAATCATGTGGGTGGATTTTATTGGGCTCAAAGCAATACGGTTTTAAATGTATGAGATTTTTTTCACATTTAAATTATTTTTAAATTGCTAGAATATGGATTTTTTCCAGTTTATGCTCAGGTTAATAATGCCATATCCAATGTTTGTCATTTTAATGGCTTTTAATTGTCTTTTGATCAATATAAACGTGTTGAATGTGACTTTCTTACAGTTTGTCCATATGTAGCCATGGTAATTGGAACTTTCAAATATGCAGAGAATGCTGACTGGCAAAGTCTTTTTTTCTTTTTAATTTATTTATTTGTCAGAGAGAGAGGGAGAGAGAGAGAGCGAGCACAGGCAGACAGAGTGGCAGGCAGAGGGAGAAGCAAGCTCCCCGCCGAGCAAGGAGCCGGATGCGGGACTCGATCCCAGGACTCCGGGATCATGACCTGAGCCGAAGGCAGCCGCTTAACCAACTGAGCCACCCAGGTGTCCCTGGCAAAATCTTTATTAACTACCTTCTATTTCTATTTTTACTCTTGGTTAAATGGCACATGTAATCCAAATAATAGATTTCTAGAAATAAGGAGTCTCAAAGAGACCACTTGACTCTATTTATCTTCATTGTACAGAAAACAGGTAAAGATATTAAATTTATGAGTTACATTTACTGATAAAATTAAGAGAAAAATATACAATATTTGTTTGTGGGTCTGTACCAACTTCCAAAAATTCATTTATTACACATTCCATATTTCACCAACTTAATCAAAAGTCTACCACAAAAGGTTTCAGTGAATTTAAGTTAACATGTGGCCTTGAAATTTCTTTACTGAAAGAAAATAAAGTGTAAAATAAAGTGTAAAATAAAGCATAACATATTGTTAGTGATTAAGATAAACCATGATTGTTTAATGAATAACTATAGTCATTCTTTGATTATCAGAAATAATGATTTTTGACAATCCATTCAAAAATTTCTTACAAATTCTTATTTACCTCCTGATAGTTCATTGATTACAGTATTTTCTCAACAGAGAGAGAAGCAAACCATTAAAGACTCTTAATGATAGAGAACAAACTGAAGTTTGCTGGAGGGGAGGTGGGCAGGGAATGGGCTGAATGGATGATGGGGATTAAGGAAGGCACTTGTTATGAGCACTGGGTGTTACATGTCAGTGATGGATCACTAAATTCTATTTCTGAAACCAGTATTATACATGTTAACTAACTAGAATTTAAATAAAAACTCAGAAGAAAAACAATAATATTTCCTCAAACTTAAAATTCTCAGTAAATTATCTTACTATGCTGGGGGTATAGCTCAGGGGAAGAGCATTTGACTGCAAATTATCTTACTATGCTTTTATAGAATATCAAAAAATTTCACTTTTTTAGAGATTTTTAAAAGAGGGGGAGGAACAGAGGGAGAGAGAACAGAGGGAAGACCCTCTGCTGAGCATGGAGCCTGACTTGGGGCTTAATCTCAGGACACTGAGACAACGATCTAAATTGAAACCAAGAGCTGGGCTCTTAACCAACAGAGACACCCAGGCACCCTTAATTTCACATTTTTAAAAACATTATGCCACACTTACCTTTTCTGCTACTCTGTATCTATCTATATATATAAAGAAATATATATAACATACATTTTTTGCTAAAATATTTTATTTAGTTGCAGACACTGACATTTTACCATGTTTTACCCAAAAACCAGGTATTCTTCTACATAACATTCTTCTACATATCCCATGAGAATAATTATGACACCGAGATAATCAAATATTGTTTTCTTATGTGAAGTGTATATTCAAATATCTCCATTTTTCACCAAAGATGATCTTCATAGTTGCTTCCTATCTTCAGAATTAAAAGAGCACATGTTCATCTTAATTGCAAAGTCTATTGAGTTCCTGTAGTCCAGAACATTTCATCAAAAAGGCTTTTTTTTTTTCTTTCATGACACTGGTATTTTTGAAAATTCAATTGTCTTATAGTTACCATATTTTTTTAAAAGTTTATTTATTTATTTGACAGACAGAGATCACAAGTAGGCAGAGAGGCAGGCAGAGAGTGAGAGGGAAGCAGGCTCCCCGCTGAGCAGGGAGTCTGATGGGGGCGGGGCTCAATGGATCCCATGACCCTGATATCATGACCTGAGCTGAAGGCAGATGCTATAACCCACTGAGCCACCCAGGTGCCCCATTACCATATATTCTTAATCATTACTTAGGCTTGTCCTAAAAAATGACAACTGTAGGTTTCTTTTGCATGAAGGCTATGATTTGTCTGGAATTGCAAGCTCTTTACAGTTTATTTGAAGTGGTTTTCCCGGGGCACCTGGGTGGCTCAGCAGGTTAAGCCTCTGCCTTCGGCTCAGGTCATGATCTCAGGGTCCTGGGATCGAGCCCTACATTGGGCTCTCTGCTCAGCGGGGAGCCTGCTTCCTCCTCTCTCTCTCTCTGCCTGCCTCTCTTGCCTACTTGTGATCTCTCTCTCTGTCAAATAAATAAATAAAAATCTTTATAAAAAAATAAAGTGGCTTTCCCTTATCATTGTGTTATCTATTCCCACTTTTTCAGTTGAAAGAACTTCATTTTTATTTTTTATTTTTAAAAAAACTTTAGAGTTCTAATTTAAAGAATGTTTAAAGGGATGCCTGAGTGGCTTAGTTGGTTAAACATCTGTCTTCAGCTCAGATCATGATTTTGGGGTCCTGGGATTGAGCCCCATGTCAGGCTCCCTGCTCAGTGGGGAGTCTGTTTCTCCCTCTCTCTATGCCCCTCCCCCAGGTTATGCACTCTCTATCTTAAATAAATAAATAAAAATCTTTGAAAGAAAGACAGAAAGAATGTTTAAAAAAAGTAAAACAGACATAACATGTCAGAGTTTAAAGCAATTGTCTGAAATAGATTAAGATTATATACATTTGTCAAGGACTTTGGCAACTTCTAACTTTCTAAGATAATGAGCAGTTTGAGTCACTGTGGTTATTGTTAACATGCTTTCTTTCCTCTCACTTAAGACATATTCTTCTAGTTTAGTTCTACTTTGTGATGCAGGTTAGACTGCAAGTCACCTGAGGACTAGGATATAATATTTATACGTATATATTTGTCCTTAGATGGTAATCCCATTCATGACAATAGTATTTGTTTAAATGTACTTGTTGGAGGTGGAAATTGAATAAAGTTTTGCTATCAGGACAAATAGGCTCTCTGATAATCTTCTTTTTATTGGAACAACACTAAAAACTATTGGAGAATTGAGTTTTTCTGCTGAGTCTTATATTGCAGAAAAAAAATCTAAAATTATTTTAAGCATTATTCCATAATATTGCTGATGCTTCCATTTTGTCTGGAATGCAACCATTCTCATGTTACAGCTAAACCTCTATTTGAAGATTGGGAACAAAAAAATGTAATGTTTATAGAAACCAAAAATAATGCATTATTGTACTGACTATGTTTTCATTTAGTTCAAAATTAAAATTTAATGTGAATTTTTTTCTGCTGAGAAATGGACTCCAACTATTTTTGGCAATTGAAATTATATATCCTTTTCAAGACATCTTTTTCACAGAAAGGAAGCATCTTTAGGATTACTAAATGATCAAGTAGGAAATAACTGTATACATTCAGCTTTAGTTAATGGTGTGCTTCTTGTGTGGCTCGGTGGTTTAAGCCTCTGCCTTCATCTCAGATCATGATGTTAGGGTCCTGAGATCCAGCCTTGCACTGAGTTCCCTCCCCTCTCCTGCTCCTTCTTTCTTTCTCTCTCTCTTACTCACTCTCTCAAATAAATAAAAACTTACCAAAAAAGAAATAATATTTATTGAAAGTTATTAGGTACGTGGTCACAAAGTGAATAAAATAGATGAAGAACCTCATCTCATAGTGATGAGAATCTCTAGTCCTGAAGGAGGCTACTAGTATTAAACAATGGAGTTAATAAGTAGATTTCATTTTGGTTCAAGGATATAAGTAATGATGAAGTTCTAGAACCTAGGTGAGGTTTGGTGGGGTGAGGTCCGGAGCTGATGACCAAGAAAGAATTCTTGAGACATCTTTGGTGCAAAATGGTGGTTTATTAAAGCACAGGGACAGGACCCTTGGGCAGAAAGAGCTGCTGCCCCGGGAATGTGATGAGTGGTCTGTTATATACTTGTAAACTGGGTAGGTGAGAACAAAGGGGGTGATGTTAGTCTCTAAGGAATTTTAGAAGCAAGGTCTCCAGGACCTTGAGGGGCTAGCTATTTTGGGGAGTGAGATTTGGGTTTAGAAGAAATTTAACTTTATTTAGGGCTTGAGGAACTGAGTTCTTTGCTTCTGGAAATTGTGCTATTGTTAAGATAGCTTCTCTGTTGTAAATCACTAGGACATTGGTAAACCAAGAGAGACTCCTGTCTTGCAGGGTTGTGATCTCTGCAATTTAACTATTTGTTTTTCTTTCAGGGCAGCCAGGGATGCCTGAGGAATGTCACACATATTATCGAGGGGAGTGGGTGGAGAGGGGGTGCAAGGTGCCAGCTTTTGCTTTGCCCTCACCAGCCTTCTGCTCCCTCATCAGTAAGATGGAAACTAATAAGAGTGGGAACAATTTATTTTTTAAGCTAGGTGAACAAGATACGCCTTATTGAAAAGGTGACATTGGAGCAAAGAGGTAAAGAGGTAATTGGGGATTGGTATGAGTACCATAGGAAAGAGTTCCAGCCAAGAGAAATAACTGGGACACAGAACCTAAAGTGGGAGGATGCTTAGACTTCAGAGGTTATTTTATGCAAGCATTCATTGTTTTACAGATTAAAAGTTTGAAATTTTAACAGATTTAAACGTTTTAAGAAGAAAGATGCAAATAAGTTTTTGTTTTAAAAAGGGTTTTCTAATGGCAGCTTGTTGATGACTGGGTGTAAGGCATATTTAGAAGCTGAGAGATATAATGAGATGCTATCCTCTAGGCAAAAAATCGATCAGGCTAAACTGCCATAGAAGCAGTGAGCGTCTAAGAATAAACAGACTAGGGACAATTTAGCCTCTGCCTTTAAAAAGCTTATACATAATTGAGCCGTTATAAGCCATTAGTACCCTCTGTGGGGGTATCACAAAGTTCTAGATCAACTTTACCCCAAAGTAGCTATGTGTTCTCACGTGGTGCTATCTGTATTTTCTACAAATCTGTTAAATTTTACCCGAGGAAATTGGTTAAACTACTATGATTACTGAATCAAAATGTTTTCATTTTTTCCATGCTACATTTCCTATTTCTAACATTTTCTGGTATTTTTTAACCAATTTTAACCAATGAATATTTTAACCAATGAATATTTATTTATTTATTTTTTTTTAAAGATTTCATTTTTTTTCTTTTGAGAGAAAGAGAGCAAGAAATGGAGGAGGGACAGAAGGACAGGGAAAAGTAGACTCTCCACTGACCAGGGAGCCTGATGCAGGGCTGATCCCAGCATTCTGGGATCATGACTTGAGCTGAAGGCAGATGCTTAACTGACTGAGCCACCCAGGCACCCCTATTTTCAACCAATAGATATTTAAATAGTGTCACACACATGCAAATTAAAGTGCTTATTTCATGCAAAACAGTTTGGGAACTCTGAACTGGAGAACATCAGTTTATTTATCAATATTCTTTAACAGGGAGGAAATTTAACTATGTCAACTTGTCCACACATTTCCCTCTCGTTCATAAAAATGCCATCGGTGATTTGTTAGATTTCTTTTCAACAATAGATAAGGAACTAGTATTCTATTTTAATAGAGAAAAAAAATCTCTCTAAGACTTTTATTGAGGTGTAGTTTACTTACCAATATAAAACTTTCAAAGAAGCTGCTTACTCATTCCTATCCACAGACATCAGTCACAGTTTCTCAACTCTGGAATTCTTGATTGGAATACTGATGAAAAAATATGCAAATTAAAAAGAAAATACACAGAAATATAGTCACACAATGACACATATCTCTAATTTTAACCTCTCTGCAACCAGTTTTAGTTAAAGAAAATTTAAATATATCTGAATTGACTGAGGGCATGAAAACTAAGAATTAAAATGCATAGTAAATTAAGTATTTGTTTCTAGGAAGGATAAACTTTAATTTATGTAACAATAAAAAAAGTAAGACTCAACTATACACAATTTTAGGCTATTTTCCTTAGCAGTTTTTAGGGTATTTGACAAAAATCATGTCAATATTAATTATAGTTTTTACTACATTGAGTATTTTTCCCAAATTTATATTACATTGTCTGAATATTTCACTGAACCCAAACAAAACTTAGCCTTTCCCCCAACATTTCATTTCAATAGATTTCTTTTAAAGAAAACTAAGCTAGCACAATGTTAGGAAAGAAACAAAATCTTGCTTATAGTAAATTTTCTTCTCTACAATAACTGAATGGAGGAAAATTTACTATAAGACCTCCATTCAGTAAAAGAAAAAAAAAAATCTATACAGTTCTACTTAAATATCATTTCTTATTAACTAATTATCATGATATTCAATTAAATCTTGCTCCATGACTAATAATATTGGAAAATACTGTAATTATTTGTAGTTTTATAATTTACAAAAAATAAACAGAAATTATATATAGAGCAGATGTTTACCTTACTGGGAAATACCTTTTTAATAAAATTATAAAGATTTATAAATATATTAGGAGATAGTGAATGTGTTAGGCTAAATGTAAGAAATCACAAAATCTTAGTTGCTTATAACATTAAACTAATTTTCTTCTATGTTTGAGCCCAGTCTGAGTCAGAACTGGAGGTAAGTACAAAGCTCTAGCTTATAAATTCAGTTAGATGTCCAAGCTTCTCCCATTACATCCCCATTGATTAGAAGTAGTCATCTGTTCCCTCCCAGAAACAAAGGGCCTAGAAAATATGGCCAAACATGCTATGAAAGAAAGAGGAACATAAGGTATTAGGAAGCTCCTTAGCAAGTCTCTGTCTTGGCAGTGTAGTGAGAAGAAATTCATACTGGGTGGGGCTTAAAGTATGGTCCTGTCTAGTTACTTACAAATCCACTGGTATGCTCCTGTTTTATGTCCCACACATATAAACTGAACATTCCAGATTCACCAATTTCTCAAACCACTCCTAATCCAAAACCTCTGGTTCTATTTTAATGTCCACATTAGCTAGAGACAAAAATAATCTTTATGATTAAGTGCTTTTAACTAAGAAAGTAAAATAATTTTATTTGCAGTTTTAACAGACCCTTTGAATAGTGTTTATGTAAGTCTGTGCTAAGATTTATTAGTGAGGTGTACAACTATCTAAAACCAAAATTACTAAACTTTCATTTTTGTTAATTTCCATTTCTTTCCAGAATAATTATGCTAGGTGAAAAACAGTGCTCTTAAAATTGTTAGGTTTTATTTATATCCAAATATTAAAGTTGACAACAATAGAGTACAGAGAGATTGCATTATTGCCCAAAGTCACACAACTAACAAATAGAAGGGGCAGGACTCCACATAAAGGCTGAAATCACTGTAACAAATTACATTATTGAATTACATTAAATTCACCTATCAATTTATTAAAAACAGTATTCCTGAGTGCTCATTATATGGTAATCACTGTTCTTGATGTGACTGATTCTGGGAGGGGAGCTTATATTCTCTACAATGGTGATGCCTAATATTTTTTATATATCATACAAAACTATTACCTGCAGGCACTCTAAGTCAATGTCTATACTTCCATTCTATTACCTATATACACAACATTGAATACTTCAGTAAACTAAAAACATATGTAACCTGAATTATAGTCATTTACCAAACTGTCTAATCAAACACCATTTTCACTCTCCATCATAGCACATAGACCTTTGGCTGAATATTTCAATTTCTAATATATTATATTTTACGTGAGCCAAAATATCGCATGGCTAAAAGTACTCACATTTTTAGTCATTTATCTCTGTTTCAACTGATAAAAATGCATCTCAGAATAATATGGAGTAGACACAATAATATAGAGATTGACTCATATATATTGGCAAGCTAATGGTTGGATTGTGAAGATTGTAACCAGGAACAAATATCCATTAAGGTTTTCCCTCAAAGCATCTTTTCTTTTTAACAGTCAGTAATGGATTAAGCTTAAAGCCTTACAGTATGCCTAGTAGGTAGAAAATAACAACTTACTTAACCTTAGTTTGAAAATACTCCAATAATACTGACCGATCAACTGGTCAGTGATCAATTCTTAGATCAAACAGTATGGCCAGACATTTGATACATTGCATGCAGTTGGTTCACCTTGGCTTGTATATTCTCCTTTTGCCAAGGAATGGGAGTGATTGGGTCAGTTTTCTGTTTGGCAGCCACCATGACACCAACCTTTTGATGTTCTGGGTTCATGCGTAGGTGGTTTAGTCAAGGTGGGTGAGGAGGTAGCTGGAGAAATTCTCCAGTGCTTAACAGTATTTGTCAAACAGAAGACTGTCAATAAACCTTGAACATTTCTTTTTTATTACAACATTCAACATTCTGAAAAATCACATACAGTTGAGATCAGTTCTTTTAAATATACAGAAATGAAGGGTTCTTTGAAAACTAATGTTTATTTGGCTTGTTTGCATGTTGATAATGCAAGTCTTAGTTAGAAAACTAAGCAAAGAAACTTTGTCCACAATTTTGTGATTAAACTATACATTATAACCTCAGAACTTAAAAAATGACACAGTAAATTAATATGAAGTTCTCTTAATACTCCCAGATTATATATCCATACTCTCTTTGAAGATGCAACTGCTCTGAAGTCAATTTTAAAACACTGTTAAAATCAACCTGATCCATCAACCCAAGATCAGAAGGTCCATGTAAGATTGTGAAATTTTTTTCAAAAGATCAATTTAGCACAACTGCTGTCACAAGTAAGTTACCAATAGCAACTCCCTGCCAATGCAGCTAACTCTTCTTGCCTTCTTTTTTCTGACCATGGCTAAACATAGATGCTTGGCATTTAAATATTGAGTCAATTATTCCAAACAACCTTCTCAAACAAAGATAGTATATTTTTTTAAAGATTTTATTTATTTATTTGACAGAGAGACAGATCAGAAGTAGGCGGGGGTGGGGGGGAAGCAGGCTCCCCGCTGAGCAGAGAGCCAGATACGGGACTTGATCCAGGACCCTAGGATCACGACCCGAGCTGAAGGCAGAGGCTTTAGCCCACTGAGCCACCCAGGCAACCCTCAAAGATAGCATTACAGAATATGTGGAGCTACCTGAAAATAATATATAATTAAACATTAAAACCCTATTAAAATAACATTAATGGTTGAAGGCAAATGCTTTTATAAAATAGATAATTCAATATGATAAGAAGTTCTTGCAAACCATCATATTGGATTCCTATTCCTAAGGCCCCAATGGGGTTTAATTTTAATCCGATAGCTTCTTGAAAATGCTAGCTCTGATGAAAAGTTTGATTCAATGCCCTTATTTTATACTCATTCTTTTCTCCTGTGCTATAACCCCTTAATTAAAAAGAAAATGTGACAATCAAGTAAATGAATGCCCTAAAAGACCAACAAAATCTGGCATTTAAAAAAGTCAGTGTAGAGACATTTCGAACTATAAAATAATCATAATAGCCCACATTTGTATAGAAATTATAATTCAAAAACGTCTCTCAAATATTTTATGTGATTTTATTCTAAAGTTGAGGCTAAGAAATGAATAAAGAATCTCCCAATCTTCTCAATTTTAAAGATGAAAGTTTGAGGCAACTATCAGTGACTTCTTAAACCCTAGTCTGTATAATATGTACACATAACTTATTTGACTATATTTTCTCCTAAATCCCTATTTCCTTTATATTACCACATTGTCTTAAGTCTAATACTTCTTCCTCTTATGCCAAAATTAAGCTATTTTTGTGCATTTTTTGCACCCTTAAAATGTGAAATGAGATCCTTATTGAAAATCAATTTAATAACAACTTTTGCTATTTATTAAGTTTTCGGGAAACACCTTAAGTACTTTTTTTTATTATCTCATTTAATGGTGCGACATTCCTTTGAGGTCATCATTTTTGGTGAGTAAACAGTTATGGAGAAATTAAGAATATTACCAAAATTCACATAGATATTAAGTTGTAGAGTCTAAATTCAAACCGAGTTCTTTATTTGTCTAAAGTCAGATCTACCAACCACTGCAATAAACTGGTCATATCATTTAAGTTCATAAAAATAAAAATTATACATTTCTTGAATAAAATATTATTTCAAATTAGATGCTACTTGCAAATGGAACATGACCACTTATCTCACATTTGATAATTATTCATCATTTTTTTTTCTTTAGGAGAAGGTACAGAATAGGAAGAGTTTTCTACCTAATACATATTTTAAAACATTTATAAAAAGTAGCAGCAACCTAAATAGAGAGCTAACCTGATTTTAAATATAAATGAACTTACTCTCTGAAACTCAACTCTGCATTCTGAAAAAAGCAGACTTTGCTTGTACTCATTTAACTATTAATCTAGAAAGAATCTTTAAATAAATATATATATATATATATATATAGAGAGAGAGAGAGAGAGAGAGAGATGTTTGTGGGAGGGGAAATAAAAAACAAGCTGATGGTGGAAGCTAAACCTTTTGATACAGCGTATGGAACTTAACCCTAAACTTCAGGGCACAAATGGGAAATCTGAGTCACTTAACACTCCACAAACTGAAACCTGCTTCCTATAACCCATCCTTTCATTTTTTTCTAGAGCTATCATGAAAATGATCTGTTCCATTCATCTATCAGTAAAATTCCTCATTGTCTCCAACCTGAACTGGAAACAATTGAGTCTCATGATCCTTGAAAGCATACTTGGAAAATTATCTGTCATAACCCTCTCCCACTGGTAGCTGTATATATCCTCATTTGATTGTTTTTTTTTTCTAGTCATATTTCCATTAAAAGGGGGCCCCAGATCACTCTGCCCCTTTGTTTTATCTCTCTGGAATTTCCAAGAATGCCTCCTACACATATAGATGAGTACACATTCCCTTTTAATCAATATTTCTTTGACATATTTCTTTTTCTGCTTTCCCTTTTTCTATTAAAAAATTTAATTCTATTGAATGAACCTTCTTTGTCCCCCATACAATCACCGATATAGTCTGAAATTATTTTTATTGCTATATAATATTCATAATACATATATGTGCCATAATATGGCCAAGTATTCCCATATTAATAAGCATTTGTTTTGTTTTATTTCTAATTTTTTGCTAATCGTAAAAAGTCAATGGTTTATGTGTGTGTATGTGTATATGTATGAATCTCTCTCTCCTCTTTTTATCTGTATTTATCTGTATCGAGACACACACATAAACATATATGTGCATGTTGTAATCATGGATACCATATTTTAAAACTTTTGCAGCATGCTCTATCATATTTCTATATCTTGAAAGATCTAATTGTAAAATGTCACATAATCCCTCTAACAATTTTCCCCATATTCCTTTTCCCCACATCTCTGTCAGCCAAAAGTTTGTGTGCTGTTTATAACAATCTACCCTCATACTTTGGATTTTGCAGGGCAAGTTCTTAAATAAATTATTGAGCATTTGTTTGACTTTGAAGCTTTACATTATCTGAACTATGAAAGTAACATGCTCAGAAAGAAGCTTTATAATAACAGAGAAATTTGGGCTACAAATAACTTCTTCCTGCATTATTTATTTGATATTTTTGACCAGAAACCTGTGACCATAAGGAAAGCAACCCAATTATGTCCACTTTACAGCAGAGGACACTGAGCAATGGAGAAATAAATTTCTTGTATAATGTCAGAGGATTTGGGACAAGGAACCAAACCTATTTTAGTACCCTACAGTTACAAATTCTAGAAACACAAAGGGAAGAGCTTTATTAGGTGCAGGAAATAGAAAATATCTCATGTAAAATTTACATTTTATTCACAATGGATTAGGTGTTGTATTTTTCAGTCTATAAAATATATGCTTAGAGATTTATCTTTCTAATTACTCACAGAATATTAATTTTAACAGGGACATAAGAGAGCTAGTCTACCCCTTGAATTTTCTACACGTAACAGTGTAGGTACAGGAGAATTTTTATTTCCACTATGTTTTTTTAAGCTAGCCAATAGCCTACTAGCATTAGAAGTTTGGATTCCAGACTCTGAGCCTAGTGTTTTTAACCCATCCCCCCTTGCATTTTGTTCTTTAAAAAGGAAGTTCTTTCTGCTCAGACAAGACTAAATGACTAACCCTGTCAGACAGCGGGTTGCTTTTATGTCTAAAGCATGATGATGGATTTTGATTGGTAACCTAAGGCAGAATGGACCACGATTCTATTACTAATCTAATGAACTATCCATTACTACACTAGACAACTTTTATCATCTTTTAATGCAAATGAGTCACTGTTCAATACTTCTGCTAAGTGCATGTCTCTTAGCATTACCCAGCTGACTGGACCATTACATAAAAATGAATATTTCATTTTGACAATCCAAAAAAAGATATAAACATTTCTTTCAATGTTTGCTGTCCCTCGAAATGAAAAAATGCCATTATTCCATAAGCTATAGTTTTGATTTTCAATTTCTCTCTTTAAGGCAAATTTATTAAAAAAAAAAAAAGACTTATCTAGTTCTACACCATTTCCCTAAAAGGCATAGTTAAAATTACCAAACTCTTTAACTACTTAATACTTTTGAATACTTTCAAATTGCAGGTATTTCTCACCTAAAGAATTCACACATCTGAAAGTACAGCCAGAAATAGCTATTCTAACCTTCTATCCAGCTGATGTACAGGCATGTGTCCTTGGTTCTGCCTGTCAGATATTCACATGGGAAGAATCAGTCTCTCCAACCCCTTCCTGGCAAGGGGACAGGAAGAGTCTATTTTTTGTTAGAGCAGCGGCCAAGGTCCTGGTGGTAACATCTGTGGTATACGGTTTTAGGTGTCTGTATGTAGCAATAGTATCTCCGTGGGCCCCACAAGAGCCATCTCATGGTATGATTTGGCCATTATTCCTGGTCACATGAGCCCCAAGTCTATTTCTCTGTCTTTGGAAGATTCCAAGAGCTATCTAACATTCTTTATTATATTCACTTTCTCAACAAACCAGCTGTAGGGGATTTCTATTTTTTTGCAGCTAAGCTCCCCAACTGATATAAAGACTAACAAATCAATGAGCTGTGGCCCTCAATCCTGTCATTGCCTATCTAGAGCTTCAAGTGAGCTGGGCAAATAATTTCAGTAATCTCATAAACAATATATAATTTTTTTTTCCAGGTTCTGTGTTTAACATGAGAACAACAATGAAAATTTTAAAAGGCCTAGTTTTCAAGTAGTTAGCAATCTAGAAAAGTAGACAAATATATATTTAATTACCATACAGCATGATATGATAATACAAATATTAATGTATTACAGAAGCATAGAAAACCCCAAGGGATGCCTGGATGGCTCAGTCAGTTAAGCATCAGACTCTTGGTCTCAGCTCAGGTCATGGTGTTGGGGGTTGTTAGATCAAGCCACACATTGGGCTTAGTACAGAGTCTGCCTGGGATTCTTTCCCTTTTCTGCCCTTTCCCCCTCTGCCCCTCCACCCACTCTCTCCCTCTCTTTTTCTCTCTCTAAATATAAAGACATAAATGAAATCTTAAAAAAGAAAAGGAAATTTTGAATGGATTTTGGAAAAACTAATGGTATTTCCCCAGATGCAGAATACATAGAAAAGGCATTTTATTTTATTTATTTGTTTGCTTGTTTATTTTTAAAGAATTTATTTATTTATTTGACAGAAAGAGATACAGAGAAAGAGGGAACACAAGCAGGGCAAGTGGGAGAGGGAGAAACATATTTCCTGCCAAGCAGGGAGCCCAGTGAGGGTCTGGATCCCAGGACCCTGAGATTATGACCAGAGCAGAAAGCAGACACTTAATGACTGAGCCACCCAGGTGACTGGAAAAGGCAATTTATGAAGAGAGAAGAACATGAGTTCAATGTATAGTCATATAATGTAAAAGTCATAGGATATAATTTAGTATCAGGAACAGAAAGGAGAGTGGTGAAAGGACCATAAAATATGTTAGGCATTTTTAAATATATACAGTGGTAAGTGGACTAATGAGCCCTCAAAGATGTCTACACCCAAATCCCTAGAACCTATGAGTATGTTACTTTATATCGTAAAAAAAAAAAAAAAAACTTTGCACATGTGATTAAATTAAGGTTCTTGAGACAGGAAGATTATCCTTTATTAACTAGGATATACAGTATTAATATATTAATGAATTATTAATATATTAACTATAATTACAAAGGATCTTGTAAGATTAGAGTAGGAGAATCAGACAGTAATGGGAAATCTGAGGACAGAAACAAGAAGTCAGAGTGATGCTAGGAAGGGGCCACAAACCAAGGAATGTGAGAAGTCTTTAGAATCTGAAAAAGACAAGGAAATGGACTTTTCCTTGAAGTTTCTAAAGGAACACAGCACTGTCACCCTCCTCAACTTCAGAATTTCTGACTTCCAAAACTATAAAAGAATAAATCTATGTTCTTTTAAGATGCTAAATTTGTGAATATTTGTTGCTATAGCAATAGGAAATTAGTGTACATACCCTAGAAGGAAAAATATCATTATTAACATTTGTAATTCAAGTGAGAAATATGCCAGATCCTCATTTTATTAGCCAGAGTTGAATAAAGTATACAGGCCTAATTAGAGGGAAGTTTACAGTTGGTAAAGATGTGTGGCCTTTGAGATAGTTAATTTAATTTCTCTGTCAGTAAGAAAAGAAAGGAAAGGACAACAGTGAAAGACATTATAGTGATAGGATTTGTTAATATGAGAGATATAGCATGATAATAAGAGAGAGAGCTCTAAGATATTAAATATGATATTTCAAATATAATGAACATGTACAATATAGTAAGCATTGTGCTAATAACTTTGCATTCATTGCCTTATTTGATTCTTATGTTAGCTCTGTGAGTTGGAGATATTATCACCATCTCCACTTTATGAAAGAAAATTGTAAATGAGCTAGGCAGAGCAACTTGCCACAAGTCATAGGGTAATGGAGCTACCATGTTAATATATCATTTCTGATAGGAATGAACAAATCATGGTTGGAACAATAGTGCTGCTAAGTACATAAGCATAGTCTTGTTTACTTCAGGGAAGAGATGGAATACTCAAATACTCTAAGGATATGGGTTTGCATAATGCCTCTCTTGCTAATACAAATAGTTAGGAATATATGACTTTGGGGAAAACATAAGTCTCCAGAAACAGAGTCCCAAAAGACCATCAAGCAACTATGAAGACAGTATGCATCCCTTCTGTCTCGAGGAGTTGTATAGTGAGTGTCTACAGAGGGACATACCTAAAAGTTTCCTCAGGTTTCATAATACTACATCCTTGCTAATTCATACTTAAAAGTCATATTCAATTGTGAACCCATACTCGGCAAGGGGCCATATATAAAGCCATATATAATTTTGCATTTCACATATTTTTCTCTGAGATGACATGTATTAGAGAACAATCAAGAAACAAGGAAATCTATGAGGTTTATACTCTGAGAATTCAAGAGAGTGTCAAGGTTAAAAATTTAATAAAATAAGAAATACGTATTAGGATCCTAATTTTCAGAAAAGCACATAGCATAGAACTAGAACTAACCACTCACAGTGAAGCTCTGGGTTTGGCTTAGAAACTTAAAAATTGGTTAAAAATATATTTTTCACTTTATTTGTTTAACTTGATTTGATGGAAATTTATCTAGCAATTTCTTATAGTTTTGTTTTCAGAGCTGGAAAAAGAAACTAGAACAAAAACAACAACAATGAAAATTTTGAGAACATTTTGAAAATGGTGCAGATTATTTTTAGTAGGTTTAATGCTTAAAATGGAAAAGAAATGGCTAGATTATTTATTTTTAATATATGACTTTAAGACATCATAGAAAGAACATCCTATCAGTTTGTGACCTTAAGTGAAGTACTTGTGAATAAATGTATAGAATATCTGACCTAGAAATTTTATTTCTTGCCAGCCAATCAATTCTAAAGACTTAAATTGTGGTCAATGAACTTGAGTGATTGCCTCATGTTTTCATGGAAGATTTGTGTGACAAAACCAGGGCATATTATTTGATAAATGCTTTGGCATGAGTTTGAAATGGCACAAAATGTTGAAAGAAATTTTATTGGATGATCCATAAGATTATGGATCATCCAATAAAATTTGGATCATCCAATACTCTTATGGATCATCCAATAAAATATGGATCATCCAATACTCTTATGGATCCATAACATCCATACTCTTATGGATCATCCAATAAAATTTCTCAGATAAAATAATGGGAGGATTTTTCACTATATATGTAAAAGATTAATGTGGGGCAAAATAGTATTCTGACCAAAATAATCTGAACATTGTGGTAGATTAAACTTTGCTGCAAATTCTCTGATTGAGGCATGAAATTTCACCCTTTGAAATAGTGACTTCTAGGACTAAGAGAACACAGTGGAAATGATGTCATTGCAGATCAATGACAGTTGATCTGGCAGTTTCTACCTTGCTTTCCTGGAACTCTGAGTCACCACATATGGAGTCTGAATTTCCTGCTGCAAAGACTAGGAAGAAAGGATATGAAACTACATGGAGGAAGAGAGAACCCATTTGTGTCTTATCTTACAGTTGTTTCCACCTGGCACCATCTCACTTGGTGAAGCCATCTTGAACCCTCTAGGTGAGACCAGCCACCAGCTAAATGCTACTGTCTGACACAGGGTAAGCCACCTGAACACAAGAAACATCATCTGATTCTAACTGATATTCATGACTTACAAAACTATGAAGTGTAATAAAATGATAGTTGTTTTATGCCAATTCATTTGGGGAACTTATGTGCAATTTGCTTGACTCAGCTATAAAATGGACTTAAGGATCTTGTAGACTTGTTACAAGGATTAATTGAATTAGTGAAAAGAGAAAGCTGAGATTGTCATCTATTGATTGTTGTATAGTCCATCTTTTGACCATAACTGGCACATAACAATAATGACTGTTTCTTGTTTGTTTTTGTTTTTGTTCTGTGCTGCTAGGCACTGTGTGGAGATTACTCCTCATGCAGAAAAATTTTGCTGCAAAAATCTCTATGGTAGAGTAATTTCTTAATTAAAATAATTATGGTAGAGTAAGTTCCTTAATTTCTCTCCAATTGTAGGGCTAGGCTTATACTGATTCATCTGAGTTCAACCATCTTGTCTTATTTGTTAAGGAGCAACCTTTTTCCCAGCAGTTAATCACAGTTACAGGAAAGCTAACCATCTACTTTCATGAAAGAATGTATGACTTTGCTGAATAAACAAAAGTACTTTACATTTCGAAAACCTATAGTTTATAAATGCTTCCTAAGCATGTTGCATATTTTGAGCCTAATACATACATCTTGGGAAGCATATAGTGAAGAATTATTATTCCCATTTTGCAGATGAAAATCCTAACATTCAGAGATGGGAGTGATATGCAAAGATCAATATTAAATGCATGCCTGCAATGAATAACTTGCAGACCTCTTTCTGGAGATTTTGTAGTGATCGTCCTTTACTCCAGCATAACAATTTGAGCTAAATAAATTTGTGCTGTACCATTACAAATAATTTCCTCATTTATTTTGGTGTTCAGATTATTTTCTTCTAGAAGATGCATATCAATCTAAAACATTAATTTCAGGAATGCAACTTACCTTTGTCCAAAAATCTCTGCCAAATACAGCAGTTGGATGAATTAGAAAATGAAATTCCAAAAACAATACTCTGAGAAAAATTCTAAGTAAACAATTGCCAGCCCTTTTTTTTCTTTTTTTTTTGGTGAGTGTGGTGTAAAGTTCTTTGTTTTAAGAGGAAAAAAAAAGAATCCCATGTAAAGTGCCTTAACACTGATGCTTAATGTACAAGTGTCGTTTCCAGGCAACCTCTGAGGCAGGTGTTTAAAACTGCTCTAGCCCCAGAATAAGTGACCCTGCTGTGGTATCACACTCTCGAAATGTTCCAGAGGAGTCTGTGACTAAAATTACTTATAACACACGTAGATTGTGATTCTTAGTAATGCATGAGACTAAACAAAGAATCCTTTTTGAAAATCCTTGTGTAAAATCTAATATTTAAGTACCTTTCATTTTATCAAATCCGTTGCTTAAGAGGCACTAAGTGTAAATTAATGGGCTCACATGGAAAATGTAAAATAATTGAATAGCTAGAAAGAACATTTATCAGTCTAGAAAGTACCTCCCTAACACCTACAAGTTTTTAATCTTGATTTTAAAATTCATAACAAGAAGACCATGCCTAAGAATGCCCTTCACCAAAAGAAATTAACAAGTCGGTTCATTAGATGACTGTCATGACTACATAATGTAAAAAGTCTGCAAGCCACTAGTGGTCATATCTAAATTTTGTGTTCTTAGGACATTATATATTTAGTATTTAGTCCTCTACATTTTATTTGTGTGACTCTACAAAAATATCTAACCTAGTTAAGCTTGGTTTTCTGTAAAATAAGACTAAAAAATAGCCTATCTCCAAGGCTGGTAGTATGTTTGGTGTAAGATATACTTATAGATCTCCAACATATTTCCAAACACAAAGTAAGTTAGTCTACACAAGTGTAGAGAGTTTGTGTAGTGTCCAAGAACATGGAGTTAAAGAATCAGGACTTAAATCCAGTTTCTACATCTTAAGAAGTTTAACTATAAGCAAATAAATTTCTCTTTCTCTCTAATATTTAACATCAGTAAAATGAGAGAAATAACAGTCCATCTCATAAGATTGCCAAAACAATTAAGTAAGGTTGGAATGCATATAATAGTTCAGGAATTGAATTGTAATACCTTTGAATTGCAAAATCATAGTGATAGCTTGATAAGTAAAAGTTACTCTAATTTTAAGTGAAATAGTTTATTTTTTTTCTCAAATGCAAAATTACCAGTTAGTTCAATTTCTACATTAAATGAAGCAATTCAGAAAAATATTGCTTTTTCAAATCATGTAGGGAAAATACACCTTTTTTTTAATACACCTTTTTTTAAAATTCTTGGTGAGTGACATTTAATCTTTTGAATGAAAATCATGCAGGCATAATCTGAATTAAATAGATATTCCAGTGCTATATAAAATGTGTCTTGGTAAGGTAAGTGTGTTAATCCTGTGGTAGTATTCAATTTTAGATTAAATTAAATTTTGCTATAATTTCTGTCTTGTTCCCTATAGACACAGTTCTAGTTTCTTAGGTATGGAGCAATATAACTATAAAATTTACCTATAACTAAAGTAATTCACAATTTAAATAATGAATTTAAGTATTAGTTTTCCACTTGCTTAGTTTTTTTTTAATTAAATAAAAAATACTTAGTGAACACCACTTACATACCATACTCTCCTACTAAGCACTACTAAGCAAATAGTTGGTGTTGGCACAACACTAATTTGTTTGAAATTTCTTTATTCAAAATCCAAACCATTCTCTTTATAGCACTTGAAATTTAAACCATAGAATCCCCTGTGCTGATTAACCTGTTCCAAAAGCTTATTTATAATAAGAGTTTAGTTGTAGTGGTAAAAAAAAATATCATAGGTATGATCACATCAGGGGCAGGTATGAATGTAAATGTATTGAATCAATAGATACGACATCTCCATCTAGCAAAGTACCCAGAGAGTAACAGAGGTTCAAATAAACATTGATGGAATGGATAAATTAATGAATGTTTCTAATATTAACAAAAGCAACAACCCTTACAATTTTATGTTCAGTAATTTTACTTCACATTTTATTTCATTTTTTAAAAGATTTTATTTATTTATTTGACAGAGAAAGAAACAGCAAGAGAGGGAACACAAGCAGAGGAAGTAGGAGAGGGAGAAGCAGACTCCCCACTGAGGAGGGAGCCTGGTGTGGGTTTGATACCAAGACCCTGGAACAATGACTTGAGCTTAAGGCAGATGCTTAATGACTGAGCTACCCAGGAGCCCCTGTGTTTCATTTCTTTTTTTTTTTAAGATTTTATTTATTTATTTGACAGAGATCACAAGTAGGCAGAGAAGCAGGCAGAGAGAGAGGGAGGGGTAGACAGGCTCCCTGCCGAGCAGAGAGCCTGATGTGGGGCTCCATCCCAGGACCCTGGGATCATGACCCAAGCCGAAGGCAGAGGCCTCAACCCACTGAGCCACCCAGGAGCCCCTCATTTCTAAACCTTATACCATCTCTGGTAATTAGATACTTTCTCCATTTTGCAGAAAAATAAATTGAATGTCAGAGAATTTAAGAACATGCAAAAGAATTCATAATCATATAGAATGAATTTTCTCATCTTGAAATTGAGGGAAATAGGCAAAGTAAACTTTGAGGATATTCTCTAAAGAAATATATTTTGAATAGACAACTATGAAAATAAGCATGATGAAAATAGAAAGAAAGACAGTCTATTACAGGTATCCCTACACCATCATGGGAAACCTGTATTCTAGGATACTTAGACAGTAAGAGGCTTAGAAAGCTATAAGAGCTGACCATCTGGCTCAGTCTACTTCCTCTCCCTAAGGAGATGTAAACTCACTGATGTCAAGTTCTATTTAGGTATCAAATGAGCTGGGTGTCTATAAAAAGAAAAAGAAAAAAAAAATCACAAAAAAAGTTGTCTATTTCTGAGATCCAATAATATATTATTTTGTCTGGGTGTCACTCAGAGTTCCATGTCTAAAAGCCTCCCCTCTTCTTTCTGAGGATTTTGTTTTGTTTTATTTTCATGGCTAAATAAATCACACACAGGTCATGTGTGTATGGTTCCTGTAACAATAAATAGTTCACCTAAAATGTTCACCTCAGTGCATGAAGAATCAGGCAGTAAACAGATGTGTTTTGGAGAATTCATGAAATTGTTGAAATTCAATATAAAATTGGTCATACATTTTCCTTTGGGAATTTTTAAAGCAAAAATATTCATCTTAATCAGCAGTTCAAAGGATTTATTAAACTAAATATGGCCCATTGGGAGACATAGAGTGATAAATGCCTTCACATACATTGTATGACAGAAGCACAAACAGGTTGCCATGGAATTTGAAATTAGAGTCATCTGGTTCAGACATAGACATCACAGAACAATTCTAGCAAAAGGTAATGCTTAAAATTACCTTTAAATGATGAGTGGGAGTTATCTGGTTGCTGTAAGATGGAAAGAGCACTTTCAGTGAGAGAAAAAGTAAGTACAAAGGGAGTGAATTGCTAAAGAGCCTGATTCTTCATGGAAATGGCAAGTTGTTCAGTATGGTCAGAATTAAGAGTGGAAAGAGAATTACTGAAAAATAAAAGCCCATTTCCTAGTCTATCCATTGAATCATCCTAGCTCAAGTTTTTTATAAACCACTTCCTAACCAACAGAATCTTTTGTTATCTATCAGTCTATGACTTACAATATTAAAGAACAATAATAGAATCCAGTTGAAGAGGCCAGGGAATCAAGAAGATATTTGTTTTTCACTTAAAAAAAAAAAAACTAAGTTGGAATAAGAATTTCACCATTCAAGGAAATATAATAAGAAAATAAAAAGTAATGTTCAAGTTATAAAAATGATTCCTTGAAGCCAAAGATAGAAAATCAAGCATGTAAAAGTACTTTTGGAAAAAAATGCATATTATAGGAAGCAAATGAAATATAGAGGGTTTATGACTTGCATTCTTAGCAAAATAAAAGAAAACATGAAAACTCTTTCAAAAAGAGATTGTAAACAAGGTGAAAAAGCCAAAGATTTTATGAAAATTGTAACATTGGGAGAATTAAAAATACATGAAATAAGAAAATGATTAAAGTAAAAATACTATAAACATAATCTTAAATTTTTCTAAGTTGTTAGCAACAGAATTAATTATGTAAAACTCAAACCAGTGATGAAGAAAACAACCTAAGTTCACAGTTGAGAATTTGTGGTGGGAGATTGAAGAATTAAGATATCAGAAAGAAGAGTGGACCCTTCGTTGATTAGTGTTAGGGCTATAATTAGAATTTGATTTAGCTAGTGAAAGGGTTAAGGTAAAGTTAGGTTTAGAACTGCATCAACAGATCACTAAAATTACTTGAAGGAAATAGGAAAAATAAAATATTCAAATTATTACAGAGAATATATTTTCAGAATGAAGAAATCACTGACTCTGCAGACAAAAAAGCCCTTTGATTTACGTATGACTAATTAAATAAAAGGAAAAAATCCACACCATATCTTCATGAAATACTTGACTTTTAAAGAAAATAAAAGGAAAACCAAACATTCAAACAACATACAAGCAGAAGTAAAAAGTTCATAAACTTAAAGACAAAATGATCACTAAAGTCTGAGCTATAATTTGCCAGAGGATCAGTTAATTTCCATGAAATATAACTTCCTTAATTGTGAAATTTGCAGAAAACTTCTCAGTTTGTTTTCTAAAATAAACATAATCCTAACATCAAAAAGGTTGAATAGTCCATGCTTTGTAATGGACATGATTGAATTCAATCTTGTTTCACTACTTAATTGCTTTGTGACTGGGAAAATTATTTTCTGTGTTCCTCACTGTGTTAGTCATCTCAGATTTCAATTAAAAAAAAAGTGCCATTGATTGGCTGGCTTAAACAACAGAGATTTATTTTCTTATACTTTTGTAGGCTAGAAGTATAAGGTCAGAATTTCAGATGATGAGGTACTGATAAGAACCCTCTTCCTCACTTGAGTACAGATTCCTTCTCACTGTGTCTTCACATGCCAGAGAACTATGGTGTCTCTTCTTCATCTTACAATGACATTAATTCTATCAGAGTATGCCATCTTTCTGACCTGATCTAAACTAATGATCTCCCAGAGGTCCCATCTCCAAATATCATCACTCTAGGGGTTAAGACTTCAACATATGAATTTTGCAGGGACATATTTTGTTCCATTGTACTTGCCTTTCTCATATATAAAACAAAGATATTAATTCAACATTCTCTTTAGAGGGATGTTGTAAAGATCAAGTGAGATAATAGGCATAAGGGAGTCAAAGGAAAAGCTAAGACATGGTCAATGCCATACGGCTGCTGGCTGGTATTGTTATTATCTCCAGGTTACTCTCACTCAATAATAGACATCAACAAAATTTTTAATGCGAGAAGTAACTCAAATCTAACAATGATTAAAATAGATGATCAAAGAAATCATTCCTTGAATGTACGGATTTTTTTTTATTATTATTTTATTAGATAGTGTGATTCACCTTATTACTATATTCACATACAATTTGACATTGTCACATTAGTGAATAATAGAAATATGACTATAGATAATTAAAAATATTACTTAGAAAGTGTTGGGGCTGATTCCACGTTAAAACCTGTTAAACCCCTAGAGCCTGCCTGGGCCTACTTAGCCATAGCGACTTCATGTTGCCTAGGTAGACATTTTGTTGTTTAATAAATGCCTCAGCAGTTATGATACCAGTTCCAGGTAACTGTTACTAAAACACACACCTAAAACAAGGCCAGACAGGTGGAAACATGCAATCAGCCAAAGCCACATATGTAAAGGTCTGCGGTTGTGCCCTATAAAACTAACCTGTAAGACCAAGGAGTGGGGGGTCGCTCTCTTCAGAGGTGGCCCTGGCCGGTCAGTCTGACTTCTAATGCTTGGCATAGAATAAAGCTTTACATAACTTTCACTTTGTCTCAGCCTCGTTCCCCTGGGCGGTCAGTCTAACTTCCAATGTTTGGCATAAAATAAGGCTTTGCATAACTTTCACTTTGTCTCATTCTCCTTTCTTTGATAACGGACCCAAAAAAAGAAAGAATACCAAAGTACTAAGTCTGTAAGCCATGCATCATTCTAAAAGTTTTGAGGCATTCTCATCAGAAACAGAAACAAGGTAAGTGTATCACCATTAGCTAGTATTATTTAATTCTGCCTCAAAAGAGCCAAGTCCTGAAATAATAAAGCACCACTGTACTTATTCTCTTAAAGAAAAAAAACATATCTGGGGGGATAATCATTACTATAAGTTGAAAAATCATTATTTTCAGATACAATTATTATTATCCTGGGAATTCAAATTGACTTTACAAACTCTTAAGAATAATAAAATGGTATTATTAAATAAATTTCAAAAATTTAAAAATAAGGTAATTATTTAATAAGCAATTCAAAAAATTTAAGAAATATATAGCTTTAAGGAAGGTTTATAGTCCTCATTCTTGGCCTTTGTTTTAAAAAAAATATTTATTGAGGGGCACCTGGGTGGCTCAGTTAAGGAAGCATCTGCCTTTGACTTGGGTCCTAGTCCGGGGGTCCTGGGATTGAGTCCCATATTGGGTCCCTGATCAGCGGGGAGTCTGCTTCTCATTCTGCCCTTCCCCTGCTCCTTTGCTCTCTCTCAGTCTCATGTAAATAAAATCTTCAAAAAAATTATTTACTGAAAGAAGTGACAATTCATAAATTGATCACAGTTGTTCTAAAGATAAGTTTTGCATCTCCACAGGGCTTATATTCCTTATTTTCAAATTTTAAACTTGCTTAAGAACCCTAAAACTGAATTTTTTTAAAAAGATTTTATTTATTTGACAGAGAAAGACACAACGAGAGAGGGAACACAAGCAGGGGCCGTGGGAGAGGGAGAAGCAGGCTTCCCACCAAACGAGCAGAGAGCATGATATGGGGCTCGATCTCAGGATGCTGGGATCATGACCTGAAGGCAGAGGCTTAACCCACTGAACCACCCAGGTGCCTCTGAAATATTTTTCTAATATCTCTCTGGAAGTACCTCTAAGGTTTCACAGATGAGTCCACTTTGCTTAACAGGGTTGCAGGTGTGAAGGATAAACTGCTCTCTAGAGTAAGTACACTGTTTTTCAGTTTCTTTCAGAAACTCTGAGTACTGCTGCTATTAATTTATTTAGCCCCGCATGAGAAAGATTCTGCTGACTATGTTGCTAACAATCTTGAAATAACCACCTGCCACTGCACCATTCTGGTATTAGAAATGGCAGCAGGGAAGAGTGGTATACCTGTTGTCTCAACAAGATAAGCACCAAAGCAGAACAGCCTCCTCCTTATTATAGTCAGTAAGACCCAAAGATTACTGCCCTTTGGGGAATAAAACTTGATGAAGAATTTTCTATAGTAGCAAACAGAAATTGTGACTGGAGAAAAGGAATTGTTCATTTGTCACAATGTTGTTACATTTACTACTTTAAATGTTATAAAAGCACTCAGGAGCTTGCCAATATTTTGGTTCAAAGATTCAATAGGATGTGTAACAAATATATATATATATATATATATATATATATATATATATATATATATAATCACTTTTGCCTCCAGGAAAGAATAGTCAGTTCTAAATGAATATGAAAATCATGTGGAACAGAACATTCACTTTATTCTGTGCTTGAAGTATAACCACCATATCAGGGGAAATGACTGACCTAAGGAATGGGATTATTTTAGTTGTTTGATTTTTCTTTACATTTCCCTGTTTCCAAAGTTGTAAGGAAATGAACTTTTAGATGAAAAAATCTCAATTATTTGAGTAGTAAACACACAAAATTCCATATTGTTTAATCTCATTAAATTGATTTACATAAAAGAAAGCATTGAAATACTACCTTTAGTATCTATATATCTATCACTAAAAGAAATATCTGATGTATCTTTAATATATCAAAACAACTAGATATTTTTAAGGTACAAAGGAAAAGATATTCTCTTAATGATGCTTGTTTGGATCAGGTAGTTTATGAAACAGAAAAGGCAATCATAACAACACCTAAAAAACTAACTTCTGTAAAAAATTAGGTAGTGTCTATTTTTAAGCCAAAGCATAAATGTTTTATGGCTAACCTAAATATTAAAGTAGAAATAAAGGAGGCAGAAAAATTATTTTGTGAGTTAACAATGTATTTCAAAATATGTGTTCTGTGTATTGTTTAGTGTACAAATCAAAGTGAGAAAGTAAATAAAATTCTAATTTGCAGAATATTTTAATTTCACTTTTTCACATTTTTCATTAATTATATATGCCAAGTTCTCTGGTCTTCTATTTTACATTTCAAAGAGCATTGTAACAAACATGCATAATAAGAGATTTTCCAAAATCTGCTAAAATCTTTAATTTCACTCTTAAACTTTAGAGTGATAGAAAACAGAATTAACACAGTTACTCATTGCTATCCACAAAAGCAACCTGCATCAATTTTGATTTTATTATATCTCTCTAATACATCTATATCTTTATAGCACACTGGATAAAGCCTTCATTACATTTTATCATACACTTTTTCCTCCTTTCATTTCTATTCAGAATTATCATCTTGAACTCTATAGGAATTATATCTACGAAAATTATGTTTACAAAAAAGACTTTACTTTTTTTTTTACAAAATAAATAGTCTCACTTTTCTCCACCAAAATTATGGCTGTCTCCAAAGCCATAAGTACTTAATAATTATCCTTGCGGGACGCCTGGGTGGCTCAGTTGGTTAAGCGGCTGCCTTCAGATCAGGTCATGATCCCGGCGTCCTGGGATCGAGTCCCACATCGGGCTCCTTGCTCGGCAGGGAGCCTGCTTCTCCCTCTGCCTCTGCCTGCCACTCTGTCTGCCTGTGCTCGCTCTCTGGCTCTCTCTCTCTCTCTCTGACAAATAAATAAATAAAATCTTTTAAAAAAAAATTATCCTTGGGAAACCGTCCACAGCTGCAGATGAATGTAAAGAGAGAGTGTATAGGTATAGCCTCTGTAGAGGGACATTGTATAGGTCCAGCCAGTTTTTATGTTGTTGAGATCTCTGAGTATCTCATTTTTGAGGTTGTAACAAGGGCCATCTCCTTGGTGTCGAAAGACAAGGAAAGAGAGTAGAATTTTGGCTGTTCTCTGGGCCCCTCTCTTTTTATGTTGTTACCTAATTGCTCTGAGCTATGAACTTAAGTTTTGAAATTTATGGCTGTTGTTTAAAGTAGAGAGGTAACTCAAAGGAGCTTAGAAATAAGTAGTCGATAAGAGAAATAGCAGGGTTGTTTTTGTTGTTGTTGTTGTTGTTGTTGTTGTTGTTGTTGTTGCTTTTCTTTTTATCAAAGCAGGTCCAGGCAGGAAAGCAAACAGAGTATGTAGCTTCCAGGTCAAAAATTTTATATCATATATTGGATAAGGTATGTTGGAGTTCAAGTAAACCAAAAAAAAAGAAACCGTATAACTTCTGGAATTGTTTAATTTATAGATGACTACCGGTACATTTAGAAATTGGGAGAAATTTCATTCAATAAGTATACGTTTTTGCCTAATTACTTTCTGCTTACATTCTGGGTTAAGGATCTTTTGTGTTCATTAAAATGCTTCATTTATTATTGATTTATTGTTTGGCCATGCACATTCATTACAAGAAAAACAAAATTTTTGCTTTGTGATTTATTAACTATAGTGTATTTATTATTATTATAGTGTATTTATTGAAAGCTGAAAAATCCTGAGAAAAGGAAAATTTGAATGTGTTTTTTGGGGGGTACATCTTATTGAGTAAATATATTGTATATTTCTTCCTCTGCTATTTTCAAATAAATTATATCATTTTTTTCAAAAAGATCCATAAATACACTTTTAAACTCTTTATTCTAGATTGCTTAAGTAACAAGTAACAAGAGAGAATGGCTTTTACTGGTTTACCTGTTTTAAAATAAGCACTGAAAACTTTCTGTGGAGTTTTTATTCCTTATGACACGAAGTTTCATGGAGCAACTTGGTAGCTACCCAAACTTAGCATTTGCCTTCTCCAGAGACTTGTTAAAAAGTAGCACATATAAAAGAGAAAATTTGTAAAGGTGAATTAAGAAATATCATTCACAGTGATAAAAATGTTGTACAGTTTCAGAAAATACATATCTGTTCCATTCTCATGCACAAGAGCAATTCATGGTCAGTATAAATTGTAAGACTTTTGCAAGCCTACAGGGGGTTTAAATACTTAGGATCTTTTTTAGTATATGTGCTGCCGAAGCGAGTGCAATACTTAGGATCTTTTAATTCAACAATGTGTCTTACTGAAAAAAATAGTCTACAAAAGGAGAATGTAAAATCTTTAATGGTTTTCTGCAATAAAATGCCAATTAAACTTTGAAACTGATACCCTATGTTGAACATTTTAATATAGGTCTCCCAGTACTCTGAATCTGGTTGGTAGACTTCAGTAAATGGTGTGATATGACAATATATCATTTCCATCCACTCTTTCTCAACTGGGGTTTCTCATTTGAATCACAGAAAAGATTAAATGACTATTTTCTCAATTCTCCCAAGTTTGGTTCATAACTAATATCACACTAGGTATATAGGAGAAAAGCTAATTTGTTACATACAATAGATGTTTTAGGATTTTAAGGCTTAATTCTTTCAAGAAACACCAGTTGAGAAAGACTAACAGCTCTATTCTTAAAAATGCATACCATCAATGTCCCTGTCTCATTTGACATAAAACTATGAATGGCAAAGGCAATATTGTACGTATGCAGTAGTATAGCTGTAGACAATGAGAGGGAATAATCAACTACAATCCTACAATATTTGAAATATGCATTGTTTATTTCTCAATGTCACATCTATTCAATCTCTTAACCAAGGACTGCAGCTGCTAAAGCTGAACTAGTTTGGTAATTGGTATTATTGATGATTGGCTCTCAGTTGCCAATGTGTAAGTAGGAAGTGGAGTTTGCTGAGTATTTTCCATTCCATGTTTGTTTTGTCAGCCTTTCCCAGAACCAATTCATTTATTCTTTTCAACAAATATTTAGTGAACATACAAGGCTTGAGATGCACTGTTCTATGCATTGAAGATTTAAGAAACGAGGCGTGCCTGCATGGCTCTGTCATTTAAGCCTCCAACTCTTGATTTCAGCTTAGGTCATGATATCAGAGTTGTAAGATTGAACCCCATTTGGGGCTCTACATTGGGCCTAGGGCATGCTTAGGATTCTATCTCTCCCTCTCCCTCTGCACCATCTCTTCTCAAATAAATAAATAATAAAATAAAGTAAATCTCTGCTTATCATCAAGGATAGGGTAGGAATGAGGAGTGGAGATAAACAAAAGGATAGAATAGAATGTAAGAGGTTAGGGACAGAATAAAGGAAAGAAACAGAATTACAGAAGGGAGGGGGGTGAGAGGATGGGGTGACTGGATGATGGGTATTAAGGAAGGCATGTGTTGGCACTGGGTGTTCTATGCAACTAAATCATTGTTGAACACTACAACAAAAACTTATGATGTACTATAGATGTTGACTAACTGAACATAATAAAAAAAAAAGTAAGTTAAAAGGAAAAAAAAAAAGGAGTCATAGATGTTTCTTGAAATCCAAGTAAAAACCCACTGTGGCTTTGCCTAGCCATTGAGGCCATGATGAGTAACCATAATGTAGATATATTATGAAGATGAAGTAGTCAGAAATCCCTGAGAAACTAGAAGTGGTTTATGAAAGAGTGCATGAAATCAACTAAGCTAACAGGGACTTTGAATATAAATTCCTTTTACCCCAGTGAGTATCATCTGTGTAACAGTCTTCAGTTTTACAGTCAAAACCAACTGAAATAAGTAACAGGACACAAAATGTCTGGCCCCAATTCTCCTCTAGTATAGATTCTCCCTACATGACTATTAGGTGTGAGTGCTAGACAAGAAGGTGAGGTTTTATATAGCAAGCATTGTCCCCTTTAGGAGCTGGATGTCCTAGTGATTTCTTGGATCATTTATATTTGAATCTCAGAATATAGCCACAATTCTGCAAGACTCTGAAGTCAATATTACTAGTATTTCATCATTTTTGTTCCTAAATCAGCAATCCATTAATAATTTTTTAAGAGTTTGAGACTGACTCAGAAGTTATCTTTATGAAATTCTGTAATTATTATTAATATTAGTCTTACTGATATATACACAGAATAATAATGTAAATTTATGAATATGATACTTTTTTAAAAATATAAAAAATAATTCATTTCAGCAAGTTGTAAAATAAATGGATGATCAACTTCAAAGAAAGAAATTTCATTCAATATAGAATTTCCTTCACTGCTTTCTTTCATGAGTTATTAATAATAGGAAGTATTTGTTTTAAGGCATCTACCTCCAAATTTTTACCCATCAAACCCAAGAAGTGCAACCCTATTATCATCAAACTTACAGTCTCAATTGCTCATCTGCATTATTTTCTTCAACATCATGCTTTGAATTTTAGTGCTGACCCTGAATATACTTTTAAATCCTTGCTGGGAAAATCATCTTCACTGAAGATACAAATAGTAAACTAACATAGTGGATGGTGTACATATTGATGATATTTAATACAAAGACTAATATAAAAAGAATAAAAACATAACATGAATCAAGGAAATATAATGCAAAATACTCAAGATTAACTGTGTGATAAAAAATTAGATTATTTCTTTATTTTTCTTTTTTTTAGTGCTTATGGCAGCTTTATTTGTAATAAATAATAATAAAAAGTAACAATAGAGAACTCAGATTCCACAAATTGGTGAATGGATATTTTTTATTTAATTTTATTTTTTGTGTGTGTTCCAAAATTCATTGTTTACACACCTCACCCAGTGCTCCATGCAATATGTACCCTCCATAATACCCACCACCAGGCTTCACCCATCCCCATGCCCCTCCCCTCCAAAACCCTCAGTTTGTTTCTCAGAGTCCACAGTCTCTCATGGTTAAACTCCCTTCTGATTTCCACCAATTCACATCTCCTCCCCATCTCCCAATGTTCTCCGTGTTATTCCTTATGCTCCATGAGTAAATGAAACCATATGATACTTGACTCTCTCTGCTTGATTTATTTCACTCAGCATAATCTCTTCCAGTCCCATCCCTGTTGATACAAAAGTTGGGTATTCATCCTTTCTGATGGAGGCATAATATTCCATTGTATATATGGACCATATCTTCTTTATCCATTCATACACTGAAGGACATCTTGGTTCTTTGCACAGTTTGGCGACTGTGGCCATTGCTGCTATGAACATTGGGGTACAAATGGCCCTTCTTTTCACTACATCAGTACCTTTGGGGTAAATACTCAGCAGAGCAATTGCAGGGTCCTAGGGTAACTCTATTTTTAATTTCTTAAGGAATCTCCACACTGTTTTCCAAAGTGGCTGCACCAACTTGCATTCTCACCAGAAGGGTAAGAGGGTTTCCCTTTTTCCACATACTCCCCAACACTTGTTGTTCACTGTCTTGTTAATTTTGGCCATTCTAACTGGTGTAAGGTGGTATCTCAATGTGGTCTTGATTTGAATCTCCCTGATGTCTAATGATGATGAACATTTTTTTATATGTCCGTTAGCAATTTACATGTCTTCTATGGAGAAATGTCTATTCATGTCTTCTGCCCATTTTATGATGTGAATATTTGTTTTCTGTGTGTTGAGTTTGAGGAGTTCTTTATAGATCTTCGGTATCAGCCCTTTGTCTGTAGTGTTATTTGCAAATATCTTCTCCCATTCTGTGTGCTCTTTGTTTTGTTGACTGTTTCATTTGCTGTGCAGAAGCTTTTCATCTTGATGTGTCCTTTTATGGGAGCATTTAGGCCATTTACACTGAGAATAATTATTGAAAGATACATTTTTTATTGACATCATATTTCCTGTGAAGTTCTTGTTTCTATAGATTGTCTCTGTAAATTTCTGTTCTATGTCACTCTTAGGTTCTTTCTTCTTTTATAGAAATCCCCCCTTAATATTTCTTGTAATACTCGTTTGGTGGTCACATACTCTTTTAAACCTTCCCGGTCTTAGAAAATCACTATTTCACCATCTATTTTGAATGTCAACCTTGCTGGATAAAGTATTCTTGGCTGCATGTTCTTCTAATTTAGTTCCCTGAATATGTCTTGTCAGCCCTTTCTGGCTGACCAGGTTTCTGTGGACAGGTCTGACGTTATTCTGATGGACCTTCCTCTGTATGTAAAGAATATCTTCCCCTTAGCTGCCTTCAGGAGTTCTTGTCTAAAATTATGATTCATCAGTCTTACAGTCAAGTGTCTCAAGGTCTTTCTAGATTCATTGGGGGATGATCTTTCTGCCTCTAGGACACAAACACTGGTTCCATTTCCCACACTGGGAAAATTTTCAACAAGAATTTGTTCAACTATATCTTCTAGTCTTCTTTCTTTCTCCTCCCCCTCAGGGATCCCAATAATTCTGACATTGGAATGCTTCATGGCCTCATTTATTTCCCTAATTCTGATTTCATGGCTTCTAAGCTGTTTGTTCCAGACACCTCCTGATCCTTTTTCTCTATCAGTTTGTCCTCTATCACTAATTAGTGATCTTTATCTAATTAGTGATCATCTAGATCACTAGTTCTATCTTCTACCTCCCTTCCCTAGCTGTTAGAGTATTTAGATTAGATTAAATCTCACTGATAGCATTTTTAACTGCTTCTCAGATGGCTTTCCCTTCTGCCCTTAGAGATTCCATGTGGTCACTAATGGTTTTCTCCAACCTAACCATTGCCTGGATAATTGTTACCCTGAATTCCGTTTCTGACATGCTGTTTATGTCCATAACCAATAGCTCGGATGGAGATGGCACAGTCTCTGAATTTTTCCTCTGTTAGGTATTCCTTCTCCTAGTCATTTTGGTGAGAGTTGTTTGAGGGGATGAGTAGCTGAATATATCAACCTCAATCCAGGCAAGGTGCACCTTGGAATGCTTCCAAACAATCAGAAGTCACCACCGAAAAGAAAGAAAAAAAGAGAGAAGGAGAGAGATGAAAAAAAAAAAAGAGAGAGAGAGAGAGAAGACCAGGCTGAAATGGGGCCCAAAGGTAAGCCAAAATGAACCCCAAGGATAAGATTTATATAATACCAGAACAAAAATAAATACACAGAAACACTGACAGAAGAAAAAGATGGGAGGGTGGTTATAAATCCTTGATGCTAAAGAATCCTTTGATTCTTCCTGGGTGTATCTTGATATCTTTGTTAAAGGACTCAACTTTCCAGAGATAAAGGGAGATTAAAACTGGTTTATATACAGGGGTAGTATTGATTAGGGAAAGAGGATTACCTTGAAGCTTATATCTATATGTACATTAAAAAAATAGAAAAGCAAAAGAAAAACACAGGTATATGTATGAAAAAAGTTCAAATTAAAGGGTTATTATGGAATATGTTGTATTAAACCTCTAGTGATGGTAAGTAGGTTAAAATTTAAAAAGAACAAGAATAGTGAGAATGAATTAAAAATAAAAGTTGCATCTATGAAATATACAGATTTTAGGGTAATATCAGGAGTTTAATATCTTGTTTTCCCCTGATATTGGGGGTTTCCAGTTTTATGGGGACCCTGTGGTGTTGTCTTCTTGTTCTTTTGGCTGGCTTTCTGGGGGAGGGGACTGCCATGTTGTTTTTCAGTCAGTCTTGCTTGGATTGAGTCCTCCTGCTCCCTATCAAGGGGCTGGACTCTGTGGAAACCAGTTTTTCAGGCTTTTGTTCTCTGGAGGTTTTTGTTCTTTGGTGGCTTTTTGCAGCTTTTCAGGGGTTTAATGGAAAGCAAACCACACCCAGACCTTGTCTGGGCCATTCCTAGAGACTACCGGTTAGTGCCCTCATGGAGCACTGTTAGGCACGGGTGGGTCACACAGTTCAGACCCTGGATGCACAGTGCTTGAAGAGTACAAAAGGCTGTGTTTCTAGAGAGCGCCAGTTGGCATCCACACCAGACTCCCTCACATGCGCCGGCAGGAGTGCACCTAGCCCAGCGCTGGTGCAAGCAGAGGAAAGCCAGGCACTCAGGAACCAAGGCCTGGAGACTGCTGCACTCTCTCTGGCAAGGGTGGTCACTGGCATTGGCTGTCCTTGGTCCAAGGGCTTAGGCCTGTGCCCATAACCACCCAATTCCACCAGTTGGCCCTTAAGATCTTTTGCTCTTTTTGAGTGCTTTTAACCAGACTCCAAGTAAATGTTTGTCCCCAATCCTGGGGCACTTTCATATTGGGGTATTACTTTCCAATGGGTCAGTTCTGGTGGCTCCCTCCCCCTTCTGTTTTTCCTTCAATATCAGTCCAATCATTTCCACTCTGCTTCACCTCTCCACTGGTGTCTTCTGCCCCTGTAGAGATCCAGAAGTGTTTAACCCTACATCTCATGGTTTCGTGGGTGGTTTCATGGGTGTTCAGAGTGTCCTGGTAGACAATTAGCCCACTTTAGGGGACCAGTTGAAACAAGGTCTCCTACATCGCTGCCATCTTGCACCTCCTCACTGGTGAGTGTATTTCTTTATTTTTCTCTCTTTAGTAACTTTCCCTTTTTACCAATAAAAACATTAATAAAATTTATTAGTGAGTGCTTATTGCTAGAATTTATTACCAGATGCAGACCAAATGTTAGATAAATAAGAGATGAGAAGTGAGTCAGATGGCAAAACATAAGACTATAATCCTCAGTTTTAAAATATTGACATTATATGCAAGTGCTGTATTTCCTTCAAGTTATGATCTAGAAAGGAACAGGAGACTCTTATCATGATCCTAAAAATTAAAACAAACCAGATAAACTATAGATTGCTTTTGTTTTGTTTGTTTTTGTTCATTTTTTTAAAACATCAGTAGAATGAAATAGAACTAAATTACATGAAATACTTTGGAAAACATGTAACAAAATATCTGTAAAATGTATATGTTACAAGCTGTAAAACTGTGATGTGAAAAAAAATAAAATTGTGATGTGAGAAATCAAGAAAATATAAATAGATGGTGAAGTATACCTTGCTCATGTATAATAAAGATCATTTGTTGAAAAATTCCATGTTGTTCTATAAATTCAATGCAGGTTCAATCAAAATCCCAAGAAGATTTCTGTAGAAATTGACAACATGATGCTAAGATTTATATCACAAAAAAGGACTTAGAATAACATCAAACTAATTTTGAAAATGAGAAGTAAAATTAAAGAACTAATACTGCTTGATTTCAAGATTTCTTATAAAAGTAGATTATTACACATAACACAACACAGGTGAATACAGAGATCAATAAATGGCATATGCAGTTAAGAAATAGAACCACTGGGGCGCCTGGGTGGCTCAGTGGGTTAAAGCCTCTGCCTTCAGCTCGGGTCATGATCTCAGGGTCCTGGGATCGAGCCCCCACATCAGGCTCTCTGCTCAGCGGGGAGCCTGCTTCCTCCTCTCTCTCCGCCTGCCTCTCTGCCTACTTGTGATCTCTGTCTGTCCAATAAATAAAATCTTAAAAAAAAAAAAAAAAAAGAAATAGAACCACATATTTGTGGTCAGTTAAAGGTTAATGGAGAAAGGGTAATCTTTTCAACACATGGAGTTGATACGCCATACAAAGAGGAAAAAAAAGCTAAAGCACCTCTTATATCACATCACATACAAAATATGAATGTTGTATGATTATAAACTTAAGACCATAAAATTCCTAGAAGGAAATCATTATGATCTTGAGTCAGGCAAATATTTCTTAGGATATAAAGTAGTCCTAATAATATAATTTATTAAAAATCCGTAAATGGACTTTTGTCAAAATTAAGATTTGTTATTCAAAAGACATTGTTAAGAGATTGAAAAGGCCAAACACAGAAAGAAAATTTCCAAAATATATATCTGATAAAACATTTGCATCAGAATATAAATTGAACAGTCAAGATTCAGTAATAAGGAAAAAAATTACTTTAAAAATGAACAAGGAGGGGCGCCTGGGTGGCTCAGTGGGTTAAAGCCTCTGCCTTTGGCTCAGGTCATGATCCCAGGGTCCTGGGATCGAGCCCCATGTCAGGCTCTGCTCAGCGGGGAGCCTGCTTCCTCCTCTCTCTCTCTGCCTGCCTCTCTGCCTACTTGTGATCTCTGTCTGTCAAATAAGTAAATAAAATCTTTAAAAAAAAATGAACAAGATATTTGAGCAAATACCTTACTAAAGGTATCAAATTTCATATACCCATGAGGGCAAATTATTTCATTAACAGATGTTTGACATGATTGGTAATTAAAGAAATACAAGTTAGTTTTTGCATTAATTAAGGCAAATCCATACAGAAGAAATATAATATGCAGTAATGTGCTGCATAAAATACACAATTAATGTATAGAGCAATTCCTCAATTCATAATGAGGTACTATTACATTTGGACTAGAATGGCAAAAAAGAAACAAGACAAAACCAAAAATTGGCATTGGTATTAACATGCCATATGCTAACAACAATATGGGGCAATTTGAACTTTTTGACATTTCATATGAACATATAAAATAACCACTTTTGAAAAAAATGGTTATGCCTTAAATATATACATATATATATATTTATATTTATATTTATTTATATTTATCATACCATCCAGTAAATCCATCCCTAGATATTACCTAAGAGAAATGAAAACTGATGGTCTCCCAAAGACCTTTATATAAATGTTTACCACATCTTTATTAATCTTCACCAAAAGAACCAAAATAATCTAAGTATCTATTGTGAATGAACCATCAGGAAACGGTAAAACATCTATAAAATGCAATACTGTTAAGCAGTTAAAAGGACCAAATTTCTAATAAATGCACCAACACGGACAAGTTTCAAAAGTATTCTACTAAATGAAAAACGCCAGGTACAAATTCCTACATGTTGTGCCATCAGTTTCTCTGACATTCTAGAAAAGACAAAACTATAGAGACAGAAGTCAGAAATACTTGTAAGGTATTCTTATGTGTCTGGAAATTTCATATGTCATATGAAATGAGTAAAGGGATGGCACATTGACAAATAAAAAATAAACCATCTGCCTTAAAAAAAAAATCCCAAAACTACTTATCCTCTCAGTTTTAGAAGAAATGGCTTATATTTAATCATGTAGAAATTTTAATAGACAAATTTTAAGAAAATCATTGATGAATCCTTAAACATTACATCAAAAACTAATGACATACTATATGCTGGCTAGTTGAAAGTCATAATAATAAAGTAAATAATGCTGCATTAAAAATAATTAAGTAAATAGTTAAAAATTTTAAAAAATCATTGAATTTAACCTTTGCCTTTGCTGAGAACTGCTCATTAAGAATGAACACTTCTGACAATTCTTAAATGTTATTCTTCCTTTATTTTTTATAATTCATCTGTATAACTATACCAGTTTATAACAATAATTTGTCAGTTATATGATATCTGCAAAACAATTTAGTAATTCCACTAGTAGGTATTCACCCAAAGAATATGAAATCACTAATTAGAAAATATATATGTACCTCTATGTTTATTTACAATAGTCAGTTATGGAAGCAGCCTAGTGTTCATCCATAGATGAAGAGATAAAGAAGAGGTGATATATATAATTATATTATTATATTTTTACACAGCCATAAGAAAGAGTCAGATCTTGCCATTTACAACAACATGGATGGATCTAAAGAACATAATGCTAAGTCAAATAAGTGAAATAAGTCAGAAAAGACAAAAACTATTTGTCTATACTATATTATTATTTTACTTATATATGAAATATGAGAAACACAATAAATAAAGAAAAAAGGGACAAACCAAAAAACAGACTCTTTTTTTTTTAAATTTTTTTAAAGATTTTATTTATTTATTTGACAGACAGAGATCACATGTAGGCAGAGGGGCAGGCAGAGAGAGAGGGAGGGGGAGGCAGGCTCCCTGCCGAGCAGAGAGCCCTATGCAGGGCTCAATACCAGGACCCTGGGATCATGACCCGAGTCAAAGGCAGAGGCTTTAATCTACTGAGCCACCCAGGAGCTCCCAAAAACAGACTCTTAACTATAGAGAATAAACTTATGGTTACAATAGGAGAGATTGAAGGTTGGGTGAAATTGGTGAAGGGAATTAAAGAGTACACTTATAATGATGAGCACTGAGTAATGTGTAGAGTTGTTGAATCACTATATTGTACATCTGAAACTAAGATAAGACTGTATATTACCTGTAATGGAGTTAAAATTAAAAATTAATAAAATATGAAAATTAAAAATAAAATAAAAATTTACAAATTAGCTGATTAGCTTAAAATATTTTAACAAATTTTAATCTGCAATTCACTTTAAAAATATAAATGCATTAGAAAGAATTGGCATTAATGTTACAAATGATGTCATTGGTAATAGAGGATTATATAATATCAAAAGAGAAAAATATTCTGGACTGTGGTTGGTTTTGTAGAGTAATAAGAAGTATACTGTCAAGATTTTATTTATATCTTATTTCCAGTAAAGGTTTTTTAGATTTTAAAGGTATTTTCATTGAAAAACACTTGCCATATTATTGCCTGTTTTATGTATTATCATTCTTTCCCCCCCAAAAAAGCATGTATTTTATTGCTTCTATTTATTTTTCTGCCAAGAATATAGTATCATTTGAAACATTGCAAACATGAGACACATACTTATTGATTAAATAGATTGAATATGATCCTTAGGATTTTTTTCTAAATATGACTTTACATTTACTTGACCAAAGTATTATATCATAAAATCAATGGCATGCTACAGCTAGCTCATCCTGGCTCACAAGAACCAATCATTCATTTTTCACTAATTTTGCTTACTGGTTGTTAAACACAGCCATTATTTAGGATTAATTACATAAATTTACTATTAGCCAGATAACATTTAAAAGTGAAATACGTTCTCAAAGCTCAACTTCCTAAATGTTTTCTGTTCTCTGTATTATTTTTTTTTCCAACTATTTACATCTACTGTATATGCACAGGGAACTAACACACACTAGTTAGTTGTGCAACAATCCCCCTCCACTTGCATGTTCAGCAGTGCTCCATTCATAGCAGGAAATTGATTATGGTGAGAATATTTACATGGCAAAAAATGGAAAATCCACCTTTTTTCTTTTCTTTTTATTTTTTTAAAGATTTTATTCATTTATTTAACAGAGATCACAAGTAGGCAGAGAGGCAGGCAGAGGCGAGGGGGGAAGCAGGCTCCCTGCTGAGCAGAGAGCCCAATGTGGGGCTCGATCCCAGGGCCCTGAGATCATGACCTGAGCTGAAGGCAGAGGCTTAACCCACTGAGCCACCCAGGTGCCCCAGCCTTTTTTCTTTTAAACAGTTGTTAAACATGTACCAGAACACAACTACTTGAAACTTAGCTTTTAGCTACCTACTATGTTACAAGCACAGGTATTAAAAATGTAATGGTGAATAAG
Organism: Mellivora capensis; assembly: GCA_004024625.1. NCBI lineage: Eukaryota > Metazoa > Chordata > Mammalia > Carnivora > Mustelidae > Mellivora > Mellivora capensis. Next base: position 114,251 of record PISX010001129.1, on the reverse strand, counting down.
TAAAGCACATTTCCTCCCCTAAAGAAAATGACAGAATAAAAAGAATATAGGAACTTACTGCAGGCTTGTGGGCAACAGACTCTTCTAGACGGTGGAGCAAATCACATAAAGGAGAAGATTTTGGAGTTGGACTTTGATGAATTAGTAGAAGTTCATCAAGTAGATATGGTAGGTAAAATTATTCTAGTTATGGGAGAAAAGCCTAATCAAAGGAAAGGGACATAAGAGAAAAAAATATATTTTATTAGAAACCTTAATATTTCAAGATCTCAGGGGCTCCTGATCCTGGGTGGCTCAGTGGGTTAAAGCCTCTGCCTTCAGCTCAGGTCATGGTCTCAGGGTCCTGGAATTGAGCCCCACATCAGGCTCTCTGGTCAGCGGGGAGCCTGATTCCCCCTTTCTCTGCTTGCCTCTCTGCATACTTGTGGTCTCTCTCTCTCTCTGTCAAATAAATAAATAAAATCTTAAAAAAAAATTTCTAGATCTCCTAAAATAAAATGTTATCTCCATTTGTCTCTCTCTTGTAAGAATAGTTTGGCGGCATTTAGGGGACATTCAGACAATACAAAGTAATTTCATTTAAGATTAATTACATCTACAAAAACACTTTTTTTTCAGATAAGGTAACATATATTACAGGAATTAGAACTCTTTGTCTTTCATGGCTATTATTCAACCTATAACAGGAATAATGTACATAGCCATGATATTGAAACAATACTAGTAGGAAAAATTACAAAGAGAAAGTTTATAAAGTGGGAAAAGAAAAAGGGCAAAATCAGAACCTGGTAGTCCTCAAAATACATGGGTAAACAAAAAAGGAACCATGACAGATACTAAGAATGCCTAGAGAAACATAAGAAAAGGGCAGAAAAAGAAAGTTGTAAAAAAGAATCCAAGGGAGTAGAGAGGATACATGAGGAAAATGAAAAGAAGAAGAAGAGGAAGAAGAAGAAGAAAGGAGAAGGAGAAGGAGGAGGTGGATGGGGGGAGGGAGAGGGAAGAAGGAGAAGGAGGAGGGGGAAGGGGGGAGGGAGAGGGAAGAAGGAGAAGGAGGAGGGGGAGGGGAGGATGAGGGGGAGGAAGAAGAAGAAGAAGAAAAGAAAAAAATGGTGGTGGTAATCTTAAAATTGAATGTTGAAAATACAAAAAGACTTAAATGTAATTAGGTCAATTCTAAGGTCTGTCTAACTTAGAATTGAGTTTAGCACACACTGGCTATTGGAAAATTGTGACTGTCTTCCATGGAGCTAAATATTAGTGCTAGACAAAATGTTAAAATCAATTTTTAAATTTATGAAGTAGTTCACAAACATGAAGTATTACAATTAATAGCATCAGGGGATCCCTCCTCATGCTAATCATGCTTACTAAATATCTGCTAAATTCAATTGTCTTTTAACTGCTGAAGAGGTAAATGTATAATATGTCAGCATATTGATATAATTAAATAGGAAAATGACACAATCAGACTGTACACTATTTCAATTGTAGTTTGTTATGAAAAACCTATGTAACCACAATTCAGTTAAGGCTCTCTTTAAAGATCAGGATTTTTCCAGCTTTCATTCCTAATTCTATAGCTCTGTCATTTTTCAAGTTGTACAACTATTTTGCATATATCGTTTTGTTTCCTTTATGCCTCCACTTTGTAGAAATGTGCTTAAACAGTGGATAAATCTGCATGCATTTGAACATGGCTGTATTTGTCCTAAATTTAACTCTTGCATATTTTTCAAAGTGCTCTCTCTCCTCTGATATTTTGAAGTTTTATTTTAAAAGAAAGTTGTTGAATCACTTAACATTATATTGAACACTAATGATGTACTATATGTTGATTACTTGAATTTTAATTAAAAAAAAAGAAAAAAAGAAAAGTTAAAATTTACTTGAATTAATCCATTTTTAACTTCTTTTTATTTGAGATTTTTATTTTTCTTAGTCTTATCTTTCAGCCTCTCAAACTGAGGAATCCAATTCTCATTTGTGTACCCTAATGAGAGATAATTGGATCCTTTAGTTATTATAAACTCAATTGAATGGTCTTTAAAATTTAATTTATATAAAATAAATTTTCCTTTATTTTAGAACATAATGGAATATTTTATTTTATCAGAATTAAGGCTATATTTTAAAATTTGTTTATATTACTTTTATTAATAATAGGAAGAAACATGCTGGTATGTATGTATGTATTTATTAATTACCAAAAATGGGTTTCAATTCTCAAAAGTGAGTCCTAAGCAGGGGTCAAAATGAACATGATAAAAAGAGCTACCAGTGATATGAATCACTCAGGAGAAACATGAAAATATAAGCCAACTCCATGATCTCAAGTAGGAGGAAAATTAGAAACATACAGTACCACTGAAAAGGCTGGTGATGAAGGTTAGAAAAATCCATGGAAGTTTCCAGAAATTGTCATATTTGTCTGCAGTATGACAGTGGATAATCCACAGAAGAAGGCACTTTAGCAAAACCCAATATTGGATATATTTGTAGCTCACATACCTGTCTGTAGCTATCACCTGAGAACAATGGCTTGTCTTTAAATCTCAGGTTTCAGACCTCACAATAATGGCTGTCAGTGTCTTGTTATGGTAAGAGCCCTTCTGGCAAACAAGATTGGGAAATATGGTTTTAAGGCTTTTAAAACATGAAGTACATAGAATAACTGATAGCATTAACATAGATATTTTGATGATTTGAGATATGATGACTGAATGTGTTTAATTCAGTTCTAATAGTGAGTTAATGTTTCTTTTAATTAATCTCTACAAAAATTTGTACTGTTTGTATCACAGAATAAATATAACTATGACATAGTACAAGAGTCATAAGACTAATTGTAATATTAAGGGTTCTATCATATTTTTATATTACACAATTTTTCCTCCTCTGGTAAGGATGGGGGTTATCCTTCTCTAGCTGTTTCCATGAGAACTTTTATTTCTTGACTCTTAAGTTCTTTCTGGATTCTTTTCATTGTTGTTGTTTGTCTACATTAGTTAAATATAATTTTTAAAGATCACTGCATTTAACATAATCTAGCTATTAGAAGCCATAAGATATGGATCAATAATTTCCAGTAGCTCTAGGCCAGATTTTATTTTTCAGTAAAAGCACGGTTTGATCATTTTCAGATAAGAAAACAAAACTTATATAGTTAATGAAATAAAAATAAATAAATAAACCACACATGAATATTAACTCTTTTCTTTAGAATCCTTAGAAAAATTATTTCCTGGGGCTCCTGGGTGACTCAGTCAGTTAAGTGTCCAACTCTTGATTTCAGCTCAGATCATGATCTCAGGATTATGGGATGGAGTCCCCCCAGCCTGCCCCAGCCCTGAGCCCCAGGATCTATGCTCAGCATGGCATCTGCTTGTATTTCTCCCTCTACTCCTCCCACATGCTCTCTCTCAAATAAATAAACAAAATATATTTTAAAAATAAGGAATAATTATTTCCATTCTCTTGTCAAAATCACCTATAGTTTTTACTAATAAACTGAATAGAAGAAATCTAAATCTTGCATGTTCTTTTTCAAGATATATATATACATATATATGTATATATATATGAAAACCGTCTCCTTCCTCCAACTTATTATTGGGCTCACTTCTGGGAATAGTATTTAGAAAGAGATTGTACTATACAAAAAGATTGAATTGTAAGTACAGAGGACCCTTGAACAATACCAATTTGAACTGTGTGAATCCTCTTGTGTATGGATATTTTTCTTCAATGAGTACAGTACAGTCCTTATATTTTACAGTACAGCAATATATTTTCTCTTCCTTGTGATTTTCTTAACATTTTCTCTTGTTAACCTTACTTTATACTATACAATATATAGTACAAAAATAGGTGTTAATTGATTATGTTATTGGTAAGTCTTCCAACCAGTACTAGCTCATTAGTAGGTAAGTTTTTGGGAGGCCCAGAGTTATTTTTAACTGTGTGGGGGTTGATGTCGCTAACCTACATGTTCAAGGGTCAACTGTAGTCTATGATCACACAGTGAGGCTGATAATTTGTTACCAAATATTTTTGTGACCACATTTAAAGTCCTGCAACAAATCTAAAGCCTGGGTGAGAATGAATGGCTTTGTGATATAGCATATGCACGTGATATAACAATTGGTTCCTCTTTTTGGGTTCTGAATCACTAATCCAAATCTCAAGACCAACCAAATAATTTTAGGTCCCTTATTGATGCAATCTTTATCTTTAATGCTGTTTTAAAAGTATAATGACTGTGAACCTAAAGCTGCTCGAAAAAAGTTTCTTAAAAACAAAATGAAACAAAACAAAACAAAATACCAAAATGAAACAAAGGTAGAACAATACATTGGTTTCCCAAGACTACATTTTCTAATATACCACTGATTTAACTTGAGTGACCAAATATCCAAAGGAACATATAAAAGTTTAAAACAAAGAAAAATTATAGTACATTAATAAGGAAAACTGATTCTCTTTGAATGGATAAACACAGAATTCATCACAACTGAAAATAAATATTTACTTCATTTTAATATTTATTCTGGAAATACAGCTTCCAATATTAAACCATTTTTAAGATTGCCCAATTCATAAACTTGAAACAATGCAATTAATTGCAGTTTTTCCTTCTATCTATTGTTTTTCCTAACGCCAGAATATGCAATCAAAAGCTTTGTAGTGCTGAAGAAAAAATGGTAATCTGGTGTTAGAAGTCCTGATTTCAAAACATGACTTTGACTCTCAGGTGACCTTGAAAAAATCACTAATTATCTCTTTAGTCTCATTTCAAAGAACTATCTAAATTTTAAAGTAGATAATGTTGAGAAACTACTTTATAACAATTAAATATGTAAAAATGGAATGCATTTTTAAAATTTATATGGTGAGTAACTAGATGAAATGAAAATGAATTGCCAACTAATTTTCTTTTTTATTTTTATTTCTTTTCAGCGTAACAGAATTAATAATTTTTGCACCACACGCAGTGCTCCATGCAATGCATGCCCTCCATAATACCCACCACCTGGCTCCCCCTACATCCCCCCCCTACCCCTTCAAAACCCTCAGATTGTTTTTCAGAGTCCATAGTCTCTCATGGTTCATCTCCCCCTCCAATTTCCCTCAACTCCCGTCTCCTTTCCATCTCCCCATGTCCTCCGTGTTATTTGTTATGCTCTGCAAATAAGTGAAACCATATGATAATCGACACTCTCTGCTTGACTTATTTCACTCAGCATAATCTCTTCCAGTACCGTCCATGTTGCTTCAAAAGTTGGGTATTCATCCTTTCTGATGGAGTCATAATACTCCATAGTGTATATGGACCACATCTTCCTTATCCATTCGTCCATTGAAGGGCATCTTGGTTCTTTCCACAGTTTGGCGGCCGTGGCCATTGCTGCTATGAACATTGGGGTACAGATGGCCCTTCTTTTCACCACATCTGTATCTTTGGGGTAAATACCCAGTAGTGCAATTGCAGGGTCATAGGGAAGCTCTATTTTTAATTTCTTGAGGAATCTCCACACTGTTCTCCAAAGTGACTGCACCAACTTGCATTCCCACCAACAGTGTAGGAGGGTTCCCCTTTCTCCACATCCTCTCCAACACACGTAGTTTCCTGTCTTGCTGATTTTGGCCATTCTAACTGGTGTGAGGTGGTATCTCAATGTGGTTTTAATTTGAATCTCCCTGATGGCTACTGATGATGAATATTTTTTCATGTGTCTGATAGCCATTTGTATGTCTTCATTGGAGAAGTGTCTGTTAATATCTTCTGCCCATTTTTTGATATGATTATCTGCTTTGTGTGTGTTGAGTTTGAGAAGTTCTTTATAGATCCTGGATATCAACCTTTTGTCTGTACTGTCATTTGCAAATATCTTCTCCCATTCCGTGGGTTGCCTCTTTGTTTTGTTGACTGTTTCCTTTACTGTGCAGAAGCTTTTGATCTTGATGAAGTCCCAAATGTTCATTTTCACTTTTGTTTCCTTTGCCTTTGGTGACATATCTTGAAAGAAGTTGCTGTGGCTGATATCGAAGAGGTTACTGCCTATGTTGTCCTCTAGGATTCTGATGGATTCCTGTCTCATGTTGAGGTCTTTCATCCATTTTGAGTTTATCTTTGTGTACGGTGTAAGAGAATGATGTAGTTTCATTCTTCTACATATAGCTGTCCAATATTCCCAGCACCATTTATTAATGAGACTTTTTTCCACTGTATATTTTTCCTGCTTTGTCGAAGATTATTTGACCATACAGTTGAGGGTCCATATCTGGGATCTCTACTCTGTTCCATTGGTCTATGTGTCTGTTTTTATGACAGTACCATGCTGTCTTGGTGATAACAGCTTTGTAGTAAAGCTTGAAATCAGGTACCGTGATGCCGCCGGGTTTATTTTTGTTTTTCAAGATTTCCTTAGCAATTCGGGGTCTCTTCTGATTCCATACAAATTTTAGGATTATTTACTCCAGCTCTTTGAAAAATACCGATGGAATTTTGATCAGAGTGGCATTAAAAGTATAGATTGCTCTAGGTAATATAGAAATTTTAACAATATTTATTCTTCCGATTCAAGAGCATGGAATGGTCTTCCATCTTTTTGTGTCTTCAATTTCTTTCATGAGTGTTCTGTAGTTCCTCGAGTGCAGATCCTTTAGCTCTTTGGTTAGGTTTATACCCAGGTATTTTATGGTTCTTGGTGCTATAGCAAATGGAATCGATTCTCTAATTTCCCTTTCTGTATTTTCATTGTTAGTGTATAGGAAAGCCACTGATTTCTGTACATTGACTTTGTATCCTGCCACGTTACTGAATTGCTGTATGAGTTCTAGTAGTTTGGGGGTGGAGTTTTTTGGGTTTTCCATATAAAGTATTATGTCATCTAAGAAGAGAGAGAGAGTTTGACTTCTTCATTGCCAATTTGGATACCTTTTATTTCTCTTTGTTGTCTGATTGCTGTTGCTAGGACTTCTAATACTATGTTGAACAAGAGTGGTGACAGTGGGCATCCTTATCGTGTTCCTGATCTCAACGGGAAGGCTGTGAGTTTCTTCCCATTGAGGACGATGTTTGCTGTGGGTCTTTCATAGATAGATTTTATGAAGTTCAGGAATGTTCCATCTATGCCTATACTTTGAAGCGTTTTAATCAGGAATGGATGCTGGATTTTGTCAAATGCTTTTTCTGCATCAATTGAGAGGACAATGTGGTTCTTCTCTCTTCTCTTATTGATTTGTTCTATTACATTGATTTGCGAATGTTGAACCATCCTTGTAACCCAGGGATGAATCCCACCTGGTCATGGTGGATAATCTTTTTAATGTGCTGTTGGATCCTGTTTGCTAGGATCTTATTGAGAATATTAGCATCCATATTCATCAGTGATATTGGTCTGAAATTCTCCTTTTTGGTGTGGTCTTTGCCTGGATTGGGGATTAGGGTAATGCTGGCTTCATAAAAAGAGTCTGGAAGTTTTCCTTCAGCTTCAATTTTTTGAAACAGCTTCAGGAGAATAGGTGTTATTTCTTCTTTGAAAGTTTGGTAGAATCCCCCAGGGAATCCATCAGGTCCTGGGCTCTTGTTTTTGGGGAGGTTTTTTATTACTACTTCAATCTCGTTACTAGATATCAGTCTGTTCAGCTTGTCAATTTCTCCCTGGTTCAATTTTGGGAGTTTATAGTTTTCCAGGAATGCATCCATTTCATCTAGGTTGCTTAACTTACTCGCATATAACTGTTGATAATAACTTCTGATGATTGTTTCTACTTCCTTGGTGTTAGTTGTGATCTCTCCCTTTTCATTCATAATTTTATTAATTTGAGCTTTCTCTCTTTTCTTTTGGATTAGTGTGGCCAATGGTTTATTGATCTTATTCTTTCAAAAAACCAGCTTCTCATTTCATTGATACGTTCTACTGTATCTCTAGTGTCTACCTCATTCATCTCTGCTCTAATCTTGATTATTTCCCTTCTTGTGTGTGGAGTTGGTTTAATTTGTTGTTGATTCTCCAGTTCTTTAAGGTGTAGAGATAGCTGGTGTATTCTGGATTTTTCAATTTTTTTGAGGGAGGCTTGGATGGCTATGTATTTCCGCCTTAGGACCGTCTTTGCTGTATCCCATAGGTTTTGGACTGAAGTGTCCTCATTCTAACTGGTTTCCATGAATTGTTTAAGTTCTTCTTTGATCTCCTGGTTGATCCAAGCATTCTTAAGCAAGGTGGTCTTTAGCTTCCAGGTGTTTGAGTTCCTTCCAAACTTTTCCTTGGGATTGAGCTCCAGTTTCAAAGCATTGTGATTTGAGAATATGAAGGGAATAATCTCAGTCTTTTGGTATTGGTTGAGTCCTGATTTGTGACCCAGTATGTGGTCTATTCTGGAGAAGGTTCCATGTGCACTTGAGAAGCATGAGTATTCTGTTGTTTTAGGGTGGAATGTTCTGTATATATCTATGAGGTCCATCTGGTCCAATGTGGCATTCAATACTTTTGTTTCTTTATTGATTTTCTGCTTGGATGATCTGTATATTACTGAGAGAGGCGAGTTAAGATCTCTTACGATCAATGTATTCATATCAATATTACGTTTTATCTTGATTAATAGTTTTCTTATGTAATTGGTTGCTCCCATATTGGGGGCATAGATATTTACAATTGTTAGATCATCTTGGTGGATAGTCCCTTTAAGAATGATGTAGTGTTGGGACGCCTGGGTGGCTCGGTTGGTTGGGCGGCTGCCTTCGGCTCAGGTCATGATCCCAGCGTCTTGGTCCTGGGATCGAGTCCCACATCGGGCTCCTTGCTCGGCGGGGAGACTGCTTCTCCCTCTGCCTCTGCCTGCCACTCTGTCTGCCTGTGCTCTCTCTCTCTCTCTGACAAATAAATAAATTTAAAAAAAATTAAAATAAAAAAAAAAGAATGATGTAGTGTCCTTCTGCATCTCTGACTACAGTCTTTAGTTGAAAATCTAATTTATCTGATATGAGAATTGCTACCTCAGCCTTCTTTTGAGGCCCATTGGCATGAAAGATGCTTCTCCATCCCTTCACTTTCAATCTGTGTGTATCCTTAGGTTCGAAATGGGTCTCTTGTAGACAACATATGGATGGATCCTGTCGTTTTATCCTATCTGCAATCCTGTGTCATTTTAAGGGTGCATTTAGGCCATTCACATTGAGAGTGATTATTGATAGATATGTTTTTATTGACATCGTGTTAACTTTGAAGTCTTTCTTTCTGTAGATTGTCTCTATATATCTGTTCAATGATATTCTTGGGATTTTTCCTCTTTTATAGAACCCCCCTTAATATTTCCTGCAGTGTCAGCTTGGTGGTTGCATACTCTTTTAAGCCTTGCTGGTCTTGGAAACTCTTTATCACTCCATTCATTTTGAATGTCAGTCTTGCTGGATAACATATTCTTGGCTGCATGTTCTTCTCATTTAGTGCCCTGAATATATCTTGCCAACCCTTTCTTGCTTGCCAGGTTTCTGTGGACAGGTCTGACGTTATTCAGATGGGCTTTCCTCTGTATGTAAGGAGATTCTTTGTCCTAGCTGCCTTCAAGAGAGTTTCTCTAGAATTATAATTCCTCATTCCTGCTATCAGGTGTCTCGAGGATTTTCGAGAATCTATAATCTTGGGCGGAAACTGTTTGGCCTCTAGTACATGAACGCTGGTTCCATTCACGAGTTTGGGAAAATTTTCATGAAGAACTTGTTCCCACTCTATCTTCTAGACTTCTTTCTTTCTCCTCCCCTTCAGGGATTCCAATAATTCTGACGTTGGAATGTTTCATGGCATCATTTATTTCCCTAATTCTGTTTTCGTGGCTTCTAAGCTGTTTGTTCCAGGCTTCCTCCTGATCCTTTCTCTCTATCTGTTTGTCCTCCAGATCACTAATTCTATCTTCTTTCTCAGTTACCCTAGCTTTTAGGGAATTTAGATTAGATTGGAACTCATTGAGAGCATTGTGAACATCATCCCTGGTGGCTTTCAGTTCTGCCCTAACATTGTGAACATCATCCCTGGTGCCTTTCATTTCTGCCCTAATCAATTTCGTTTGGTCGTCCATGGCATTCTCCAACCTAGCTATTGCCTGGATAATTGTTAGCCTGAATTCCCTTTCCGACATATTGTCTATGTCGGTAGCCGTTAGCTCTGCTGCAGAAGGCCCATCCTCTGAATTATTCTTCTGTTGGGCATTCCTCCTCATAGTAATTTTGGTGAGAGATGGCTGAATGGATGTAGCTGGATGTATCGACCCTAGTGTAGTCAAGGTGCACCCTGGAATGCTTCTGAGCAATCAGAAGTCCCCACCCAAATGAGAGAAAAAAAGAAAGAGAGAAAAAAGAAGAAAAAAAGAGAGAAAAAAAAAGGAAGATAAAAGAGAAGGCTTAGCCCAAATGGGCCCCAAGGTAAGATTTATGAAGTATACAAACAAAAACAGACAAACAAAAAGACTCATAAAAATATATAACAAGAGAAGAAAAAAATATATATATAGAAGGAAAACAAACAAACAAACAAAAAGAACCTTGTCAAAAAGAACTCCAAGTATAAGATTTATATACTACCAGGACAAACACAAATACACAGAAACACTGGCAGAAGAAAAAGATGGGGGAGTGGTTATAAATTCTCAGGGTGGGCGAGGAAGGTTATTTTGATTCTTCCTGGATGTATCTTGATATCTTTTTTAAAGGACTCAACTTTCCTAAGATAACGGGGGATTAAAAATTGGTTTACCTATAGGGATAGCATTGATTTGGGAAAGGGGATTACCTTGAAGTTTAACTCTATATGAATATTAAAAAATAAAAATAAAGAAAAGAATGAACTAAACTAAACTAAAGTAAAATTTTAAAAAAATTTTAAAAATAGAAACGCAAAAGAGAAACACGGGTATATGTATCAAAAAGTTCAGGTTAAAAGGTTACTATGGAATTTCATGTACTGGACAACTCACTGTGATGGTAAATAGGCTAAAAAAATCTGTATAAAAAATTAAAAAATGAACCAGAATAGTGGGAATGAATTAAAAATAAAAGTTGTATCTATGAAGTAGTGGTGGTTGTTCTCTTGTCATTTTTTTTTCCTTTTTTTTTTTTCCCCCGGGTTGGCTTTCTTGGGGAGGGGTCTGCCATATGAGTTTTCAGGCAGTGTTTCCTGAGTTAAGTCCTCCCTCCCCCCTCAAGGGGGTGGGCTCTGAGGAAACCCGTTTTTCAGGCTTTTGTTCTCTGGAGGCTTTTATGTTTGTATGTTTGTTTTCTCTCCCCTTGGCAGCTCTTGATGGTTTTTGGAGGTTTAGAGGAAAGCAAACTGCACCCAGACCTCCCTCTCAGAGAGAAGCCTCAGTCTGTTCCCCTCTGAGTGCTGCAGAGCACATAAATTCCCCCTTGTCCACTGGCAGAGCACATTCCCAATCACAGTCCCTCGGGGACTGTGGGAGGAACTCCTGGGGAGGAACTCCTACTTGTACCCAAAACCACAACAGTGGTGGCTGTCTGGGCAGCTCCACACAGCCAGAGAGGTCCCAAGCAGTGATTGCACACTGAGATTTTTCCACTGGCCCGGGCTGGGAGTACTCAGCTTTTCCCAGATCGAGAGCTCCTGGCTGGTGCTTCCACGCACCTCTCTCAGGGGAGGGTGTGGGGCGCGTCTCAGGCTCTGATAGCACAACGCGACACACACGTGGGTACTGCAAAAAGGTTGTGTTTCTGCGGGCTGGCGAGGCTCATAGCCCCTCACAGGAGCTGTACCCCACGTACCCTTAGGCGTGCTCGCTCGCAGCTCAGGGACCAAGACCTGGTTTCTCTGCCGCACTCTCTCTGGCTCAGCGCCAGGGGTGGTTGTCCTCGGTCCAGGGACTTAAGCCCTGTCCCTAACCGTCCTGATTCCCACAATTCCCCGCCATGGTCCTTTGCTTTTTTTGAGTGCTTTCTACCAGACTCCAAGTTAATGCTGGTCCCCATCATAGGGCACTCTCGTATTGGGGTATTACTTTCCAATGGGTTGCTTCTAGTGGCTCCCTCCCCCTTTTGTTTATCTTCTGATACCAGTCCGATGTTCCCACTCTGCTTTACCTGCCCACTGCCGTCTTCCGTCCGCTTAGAGATCCAGAAGTGTATAATTCTAATCTCAGGCTGATTTCATGGGTGATCAGAGTTCCTTGGTAGGTAATCAGCTCACTGTAGGGTACAGGTTGAAACAGCGCTTCCTCTTAGTTCCCTGCCATCTTGTCCTCTGCCAACTAATTTTCGATAAGTATTCAAATAGGGCAAAATCTTCAGATTGTTTTCGGGTTTTATGTCATGACAAGGATACAGGAATTGCACATGATGTAGGATGAATTCAATAAAACAGGTAATCCTAGCATGAGCCATGTGGTGTTGGTCCCACTTGACCTTCATCTGCTAAAAAGAAAACATAATTTCCTTAAATCTGGCCCAATCTTCCAGAGAGTCAGAATGAGTAAAACACTTTCTCAAAGCAAGTTCTTCATACTTGAAAGGTAAATTGCCTCTCCTAAGGCACAAGGAAGAACTAATCTATCCGAGAAAAGGTAATTTCTCAGGGAGTCTCTTCCAGAAGAGTTGGCTAAGCAATAGAATATTTTATACACCCAATCTCTTCATGAAATCAAGTTCAATAAAGACAAAATTTGCACTATGTTTTCTTCCAAAGCCCTTGGAAATCTATATTTCAATGTAATAGTAAATACATTTGAAAATTGACCATTTGACAGCACTCTATGTTCAAGACACAGTGCTAATCCCAGTTGATGATACAAAGTTGAATCACACAGGAATGTTGTCCTCAAATGCCTTAAAAGTTATAATGTCAATGTTGGGCCAGCCCAATGGGGTATAGGTGATATACATGATATACACATTGCATATCAAAAATAACCAGAGTTTTTTCCCATGACATGCTAACAGTCATTGGGTGATGCAGGGTGTTTTCCATTCTTTTTCCATATATATTTTTTACCTTGCAATCTTCTATTTAACTTCTTGATAATACTCTTAAGTTTTACCTAAATATACTGAATTAACTAATAAATTATGAGAAAATAAAACTTTCCAGTATATGATTATAATTATATATATATGTGTGTATTATATATACACACACACATATACATATGCATGTGTTTATTTATAGGCGTGCATAAACCGGTTATTTTTGATATGCAATGTATTTATGATATGTATGTATATATAGGTATATAAACACACACAAACACATACATGGTGTTATGGATGTGTGTTCTTTCACATTCACAGAAAGGACTTTCTTTTTTTAGAGAAAAATTCAATGGATAATTTCTGGAAATATACATTATCCTACTTAGTGGTTTAGAAGGCCCATTAAAGATACATACTAACAATACTTATGAAAGATGATGACATATCTTAATAAACAAATATACTTAAATTAGATTAACCCAGAATTTTCTAATTTTAATTACTAAGGTACTGCACATGACCTATATTTGTATCATGACTTCATGCAAAGTGCATATACTTTGTGTGCATTCATATGCACACATACAGCTCATAAAAGGAGATGTTAGATAAAATTTATAATGTACTTACACATTATATAAAAATGGTATCTGATACATAATTCTTACAATACTATATTCTGTAATACATTTTGTTCTCATTCTTGTATAACTTTTCAAAGTCCTTAAGTTTAATTCCTACCTGATCTACACCACTAACTAGCCTCTGCATTTAGGTTCAAGTGTTGGATTGTCTGACCTAATATTCTATTACACTTGTTGCATCATGAGAGATTGGCTTTATGATTAATATGAGTAATATTATTATGATTAATAAAATCATGATAGGTCACTTCTATTGTTACTGACTTCAAGTGTTTATATCATATACATGTTATTTTATTCCCTAATAGATGTTCTCTCCTCTTCTTTCTGGTATGAAAATGTTTAGCTCTGGGCAAAGACCAGCACTCCCTGTCCTGCTTTCAATTCCAGCTATGTATTTTCATGTGACTAATTCTACCTGCATTGGAGTGCCATGGACAATGTCCTGATTGATTTCTTAAAGGAAACCTTAGTTTCTCTCTTCATCCTTTCCTCTGATAGGAATGAGAACCTAATGCTGAATCATAATGGCTCATACAGAGAAGAACAACAATTGAAGAATCACAGAGAACAAATATTGCCATATCTTGGGTCTTTGGAGGACCTTGTGGAGCTGAATCATTATTCCCTCTCTTCCTTCTATCTCCAGATTGATAACAATGAGATATATATACTTGAAAAAATAAATTATTTTGCTTGAAGTTATACATGTAGCTGAATTTATATTCTAAGTAATAAATGATACCTCATCTTATACTACTCCTCTATTAAGTATTAAAACACATGTTAAGGGGCACCTGGGTGGCTCAGTGGGTTAAGCCTCTGCCTTCGGCTCGGGTCATGATCTCAGGGTCCTGGGATCGAGCCCCGCATTGGGCTCTCTGCTCAGCAGGGAGCCTGCTTCCTCCTTTCTCTCTGCCTGCTTCTCTGTGATTTCTGTCTGTCAAATAAATAAATAAAATTTTTAAAAAACAAAACAAAACAAAACAAACAAACAAAAAAACACATGTTAAGCTAACTTATAGTCAAGTACCATAGAAGAATAAATACAGGCTTTTGAAGATTCTGGAACCAATGATCAGTTTAGAAGAAACACTGGGGACAGAAGAACTTGTTGAAACAATTCTATGTATTCAGGAAAATCCACAGTTTTGAAACGTCACAAGATAAATTACCCAGTTTAGTGAAAAGAAAAATAGTAAGAATGAAAAAAGTATGTGTGTGTGGGAAGGCATTATAGCTATAAAAATTGAAAGATATCAACCACATGTAGTAACTGGATTTTGTTTGAGTCTCTATTTCAGCAAATCATCTCTGAATTTTGTACAATAGGAGAAATGTATAAAATGACTAGACACATGAAGATATTAAGTAATCACTATTTTCAGTTATAAATCAGAGTATTGTAACTTTTTAAAAAGGCAATATGTTTTTGAGATATAGTAAAATATTAGGATGAAAGCATATGCTCTGTGTAATGCCTCAAAATAATACAGATGAGGCTGAAGGAGAGGTTTAGTGGAGATATAGATGGAACAACATTGGTCAAGAAATGAGAACTATTACAGCTGAATGATGGCTCAACAAGGGATTGCTTATACTTTTATTTCTACTTTTGGGGTTTTTGAAATTTGCCCATATTAAAAGTTTTAAAATGACATAGCATATATGCTTTGTAATAACATACATAATTTTTATTCTTATGTCAGTATCTTAGAGGCTGTGTGCCCTTGGACAAGTTGATTATCCCTTCATTTTTTATTAGACAATGGTGAAGTAGGAGTAGTAGTACTCCTGCTATATAATTGTTACTAAGATTAAAGTAGCTCTCGTTTGTAAAACACTTATTATGTTAAGAATCAATAAATGCCAACTACTATTTGCATGTACTCTGTGTCATTCGTAGGCATTTTGTGAGCTAGTTTAGGCAGCTAAAATTATTTATCATATTTACTGTGTATGTGTGGACAAATTGGTTGGAACTCAAAAAAATTATTTTGGTGGACTTAGTCTATTTATAACTTGAAAATTTCTAGAATTGCAGTGACTAGAAATGAATACTTTCTATTTTCCCACATAAATTAAAACATTGATGAATTGAAGCTTCTACAATTATCCCAAGGCAAATATAAATGTCCTTTAGCAGAAGGATTATTTTAAACTTAAATGATGATTGAATAAAACTCACATTGATGTGAATGTTTTAACAGGAGAGTGATGAAAATAAATTTGCATCCATATATGTCTGGGAGATTTATGGAAAATTAATGTACCTGATATTCATCCTCTCTTTCTTTATCTCTATCTCTACCTCTATCTTTGGAACGTAGGATCAACAGGTTCTATAAATCACCCACATGAAAGAATTAAACATATAATAGGCCTATTGACAACATGTGTATTGATGTAATTTTGTAAATTCACATTAAATGATCATATTTGAATAAATTTGGTGGTTTGTTTTTTTGTTTTGTTTTGTTTTGTTTTGTTTTGTTTTTTTGTTAGGTGTAAAAAAGCAATGATGAGTTTTGTTTCCTCCTCTCATTAAGTAAGCACCTTTTGGTGGCCAGCTTTACTAATAGTATTATAAATGCAAGACTTCAAATAAACTATTTTCAGCGGGAGTGGACAATTTTCAACTTTTATGTTCTATAATTTCTCAGCAGAATTTAATTCTGAAAATCTTTCTAAAGCACATTTTCTCTTGAATTCTATGTGATCGCTTAGTCCTTTCCTTCCACCTAACTTGCCATTCTTCCTCATGCTACTTCTTTGCTATTTTCTTTTTCTGCTACCTGTTAGGTTTGATCGCAGACCGATTGAGTGGAATAAAGGCACCAAGGCAAGTGAGCATTCGAGGACCGGCTTTATTGCAAGCACCCTCGGGCGAGGTTCCGTGACTCTGGGGGAAAGAGAGTCGGGAAGTCGCGCGTGAAGCAAAGAGGTAGGGGCTTATTTGGGGTTCCGCTGGTGAAGTCCGAAGAGGAGGTAGTGAGACCTTGTTGAGTTTTCCTAATAAGGGCCGAATTCAGCTGTGGGGTTCCTCATTGGTTCATCGGTGGGAGGAGAAAGGTTTTGGTCTCCCCTTTGAGTTTGCTTCCCAGGTCTGATGGGGTCGTTGTCGCAGGAGGGTGATGGTGGGAACCGCGGCCATCTTAGGTGTCCGTCATTTTGAATGGTTCTCCCCTCTCTCGCCTGACCCCAACACTACCACCTGTAAATGATGGTGCCATTTCCTGCAGGATACAATACTTGATGTGCTTCTGTTCCTTTTCCAGAGCTTCAATCCAGGCAATCTAATTACAGCCTATAAATTTAACTAGCATCCAATCACATCCTCATCTTCTGTCAGGACTATATTCTAATATTCATGATTATATATTCAAGTATCATTCTGTCACATTAATTACTAATTCTCTTAAATCTTGCAATTTCACCTTGATTTCTCTGTCTGGGTAAATAGCTCCTTCTTGCAGTTGCCCAAGGAAGAGGATGACAATATAAACATTCTTGACTTACAGCCTCCATTATTTATGATGTCTGAGACCTACTGGATCATAATTTTATACATGTCTCATACTGATCTCTTTTCTATGGTATCAAGTCTTCATTCCAGGCCTACAAACCTTCTTGATTGGATATAATATCTTCACAATTGTCTCTCTGAACTATTTCTTACCCCTTCCCAACCTGCTCATTGATGCTGAGTGGTTTCTCATAAATATATTTCTGTCCCTTTTCTGTCTTAAAATTGTCTTGGCCTCCAATTTCAGAATAAAGTAAAAACTTCCCAAATTTATAATTAAGACCATATGCAATCAAATTTCTGAATTCCCTCCAATGTCAGTGAATCAGGACACATATCCCTGTGTATTCCTCTAAATGTACCCAGCCCCTTCAGATTCTGTGCCTTTGTTCACATTATTCAATTGCCTGGAATATTCTCTTTCTTCTCCTCTTTGAAAACACTTACATTTTTACTGAGAAGCAGCTCCAACAACATTTCTTTTTTGGAGCATTTGCTCACTTCCACTAAATGATGTAGGTTATTCTTGTTTTTCTTTCTCTGTCCTCCTAAAAATACCATCATGATGAGTAAAGGACAGGTGGCACTAGGTAGGGAGATATAGATTAGGGGCTCTGTGACCAAGCTAACAGAAATCCCAAGAATGTGGAGGTGTGAGGAAACTAGACATAGGGAACAAAGCAGACCATTCTTCCCTGGGGGGGAGGATGGTGGGGAGGTGTCTTTTTTTATGATAATCATCCATGTTGGTGATATCAATAGAGATGTTAAAAGGATTTAGGTTCCCTGGTTAGCTTTCTATAAAAGACCAACCCTAAAGGCCCTCATTTGCAATGCTGTTGGGACCCCTCTCACCCTTGAGGGCTTTTTCTGTGTCCTTGCTTGATAAACTTCTATCACTTTACTCACTCTCCTTTGTCCAAGAGTTTCATTCTTCATCCCATGAGACAAGAACCTTGCTCTCTGGCTTCAATAATACACACCATGATTCATAATTACTGACTTTCTTCTGATTCCTCACACAAAACAATGAGCTCCTAGAAGTAAAATATTTATTCATCTCTAAATGCCATTTATCTTAAAAAGTCCTTGATTTGAAATAAGGCCTTGTCACGTTTGTGAATCTAAAATCATAATAATATGGTTAGCGAAAGAGATATTCCCATTGTTAAGATTAATTCAACTAGTGTTCAGAATTCTTATATGGTGTTTATTATATTCTTAGTCTGATAATAATTACTATCTTTTTCTGAAAATATTTGGACCAGTTATTTTCTCTTCTTTTTTTTGTGTTATTATTTATACAAATGGTAGCCCTTTAAATTGATTTTATTCTTAGATTAAAAACAAGGTAAAGTTATCTAATATTTGAATTTTTCTTTGAATTGCAGTTACTAAATTATCATATAATTTAGCTGTTAGGTTCCCCAATAATGGGTCCGTGATTAAAGAAGCGAGACTGATATAAAGCAAAGGTCAAGCAAAGCTTTATTTCGCGCCAAGCATCAAGAATCAAACCGACTGGCTGGGGTCGTGCCTCTTACAGAGAGGGTGACCCCTCTCTGCTTCACAGACTAGCTTTTAAGGGGAAAGGCCATGTGGTTGGGCCTGGCCATGCACAGGTGGCCAATGAAATTGTAACACACAGAGAAAGCTGCACAGTCATGCTAGGTCACACATAAGTGACCAATTGAATTACAATTTACCCCAGTAGGTACTTGAATTAGCCTATCACCTCGGTCAGAATTGGCATCCAAAAGGTTCCCAAAGGGTGGGGCCCATACTCCTTGGTAACTAGGGAGACAGTATGTGCCCCCCCCCATCAGATGTCTCCACCTGGCCTGACCCACCCTTGTATTTGGGCTTTGTTACCTGGGACTGGTTTCCGGGACTTGTTTTTAAGTAAGTCCCCTGGGGCAAGGGGGGCAAGGACAGTTTAAGTGTTAAACAACAAGGTTATTGTTTAACCAGGAAGTGCTCTGGCTAAATAGGTCCTTACATTAACAATACAGAAAAGTTTAGGTATCAATTTTTTTTTTTTAATTTGGGGCTAAGATTTTATACAAAATGTCAGTCTTAGCAAATTTGAATTTCTTTTGGTAACTATGTCTTGTCATATATATATATATATATATATATATATGTATATATATATATATATATTTTTTTTTTTTTTTTTTTTTTTTTTTTTAATTTGATTCAGTCCTCCTACTATGGTAAAAGAAGAACTTGTCATTTCAAAACACTTTCATTTCTTCAAAGACAAGATTGACCTAATGGTGGAAGCTCAGACAACTTTTTATAAAGTTTAGTCCAAACTTTATTTATTTTACAAAGTTATTTTCAGTTCATGAAGGCTTTTACTGGAAATAAAACCACTAGAAAACACATGAAGGGAGGGAAAACTGAATGGGAAGAAATCAAAGAAGGATACATACCATGAGAGACTCTTAGCTCTGGAAAACAAACTGAAGGTTGTTAAAAGGGAGGTGGGTGGGGGGAGGGGTAACTGGGTGATGGAATTAAGGAGGGCAGGTGATGTGATGAGCACTGAGTGTTATATGCAACTGATGAATTATTGAATGCTATATGTGAAACTAATGATGTACTACCTATTGGGTAATAGAATTCAAATTTTAAAAAATAAAACACATGTAGAATTATTAATGGTAACTTTTCTTGAAGCACAGTTTTTCATTTGGATAATGTTTGATCCATTGGTAAAATCTGTTTATATAAAACTCATCTATGTAAACTACAGTAAAAGAAAAGTTTGACAGTTTTGAATTACTGTCATAAAGTAAAAAAAAATTATTTTTATGTGCCTTTGCTCGCTATCCAAAAGCTAAAAATTAAAATCTAAATTTGATTGCATAATTTCAGTAATATTAAAATTAATGTATATCTTCTTATGGTGGTAATTTTTTATGAATAACATCCACTTATATGTTCCTTTTTAAAATGTGACTTCATCATTTATAGCTATTCTTCATGTATATTCAACTTCATTTCATTCTGAGCATTTGGACACAGTTTGTTACAGATATGAGCCTATTTTTCACAGAAATATTTTTTTTCCTTCTATATATGTGGGTGAACTGCATATCCTATCTTAATAGGGAAGGTCAACTAACTACATTCTGCCACATGTGATGAGTACAGATATCTGGCACAGTGCTGTGTTCTTATATATCCTCCACTCTGCAGAAGACTCAGAGGAGGACTTTATGCCTAAAGAGGTTGTTCCATCATATACAATCTCTTAAGTCTCTGAATCATTGACTGTAAGAGTTTCTAATTGGACTGCCCATACATATTGGGCTAGAAGTATGAGAGAAGGTCAATTAAGCCACTGACAGTATAAGATTGTTGTATTATTTAACACATTTTGACTAACATAGAAGCAGGCTACTAATGTGACCTATAGACTAAACCATTTTGTAAAAATTATGTGAAATGACATGGCAGAGAGACTGGCAGAGAGGCTATGTATCCAGCAAGGCTCTAGGTGCAAAGGATAGAAACCAGAGGCTTACAATGTGTCTAAACTGTTACTAAGTATGTATAGTACAGTATAATTACAAATGAGTTCAAACAGGAATTAGCCAATTGGAAAACACAGAAAAGAGAATAAGAGAAATACAGAGCCTTGAAGGTTTGGAAAAGCTAATTGCTTATAGACTGGAAGCAGTAAGAAATAGGACTGAAAATGGTTTTGAGTGACAAGGATGTGTTAGGATTCAGCCTCAGATCAAATAACAGACTAAGAAGTAATCTGTTATTCTGCCTTCCCACTCATATTTATCCTCACATAACCTCCAAATAGCCTCCAGATAGATTAGATAACTTCAAGATACCTTGTGATGTTACAAAAGATTGGTGAAATGGGTACCAATAAGAAAAGCAATAAATTGGTCTTGAAAATTAAGTCTGGGGGAAGAAAAAAAAATCTGTCTGATGACTAGCAAATTGAACTGACTAGAAATAATTAATTCCAACACATATAAGTTTTCAGATCAATTGTACTGTCTAAAGAAACACAAACTCATGCCTAAAAAGCATTTGTTTACCTGAAAAGCAATCATAGGGGCCATGAATTTGCTCTAGCAGGAAGTTCTCTGTCAATGCGATGGAGTATCTTTGGAAGGTTTACTTCACAAGTTTGCTTGTGAAGGAACTAGACAGAATAATACAAAAAGGTAGAGCCAGAAGTCCAGAGGTTATAGGCATAGTGCCTAGCAGAGTGTAGCAGCAGTTTTTCATCAAGATTAGAAAACTTTCACTTTCCATGCCCCGTAGGATTCCAGAATTATTATGCATCGGTATACACGATGTTTTCTCCATTCTTCCTCTTTTCAAATTCGAATTTGAAGTTATTCTATATGGGCATGGTTGGGAAGTGAGGGAAAGAATAAAACACAATATGTCTTTTTAGTCTATGAAATGTCAAACCACAAAGATCAATATGTGGCTGATCCCCATAAGCCCTTAGACTTTGAAATGATTGCAAAGACTCAATGGGATTTTTTGTTTTTTTCCTCCCTGTGTCAACTATTGTCTTTTGATACCTTGCAAACTTCTACAGCCTTCTTCCCTTGTTCCTGTCCCTGTTTTCCCAGGGAAAACACTGGGAAATTATACTTCTCAGCCTTCTTGCTAGTGAGATCTGGGTTAGATTTCACCACTAATGATAGATACTTTCATGAGAAAGGGAGATGCTTGGAGAAAGAGCAGACATGAATTTTGAGCAGCTTTGAGTTAGCACTTAAAATTACTGGTTCACAGTCAACTATAATAATGAAAGAAACTCCTTTAGACTCAGACATGTTCTGATTTTCCCAAAGTGAGCAGAAATTCTTTTTGACATTTGCTCTCCCAGTTCTTAAAAAAAAAAAAAAAAAAAGGAAGAAAGAAAAAGAAAGCATATTTTTCCCTGTATTAAAACCTTTCCTTTTATAAATTCTGGAGAAGTTTATATTTCCTGATCATCCCTGGGTGATGTACATCCCTTAGGTAAGGTGTTGTCTATCACACGTGTGCGAGCAGTGAGAAACAGATATTTTCGGTCAGCAAAGGTAGAATTTGGCAGACTCTGCCTAATTGCTCACTAAATCATTTTCCTTTTCCTTTTAGGTACAGAGCTAATCTACTACATTTTCCAGCCATCTTTCCAATTAATCCAGCCATATGACTGCTTTCTGGCCAATGTCATGTACTGGCCAAATGTCAAAGATTCTTTGGAGGACTAGAATATCCCAGAGGGAATGGTACAGCCAATGAGTAGGAAAAGCCTGAATCCTTGAGTCACTGCTTGAAGAACAGCCACTCAACCATGATCCTCTGTGTTATATTCTTCATGAGTAAATTTAAACCTTTATTATTTTAGTCCAATCATTTTATCATTCTTATTATAAAAGATAGCGTATCTTGATTAATACAGTTATTTCATATGAATCTGAAGTCAGTGTTGGAACAGAAAATATGATGCATAATCATTAACATTACTATACATTGCATATACCCTTATATGTGCAAATTTAAATGGGTAAATGTGCAATGATTTGTTAACAAAGTCTTGACATAGAATTGGAAGTTTGGCAACAGAAGAGAAGGAGTAGGAGGCACCTGGGTGGCTCAGTTGGGTAAGCAACTGTCTTCGGTTCAGGTCATGATCCTATAGTCTTGGGATAGAGTTCCGCATTGGGCTCCTTACTCAGCAGGAAACCTGCTTCTCTTTCTGCCTGTCTCTCCCCCCCTGCTTGATCTCTCTCTGTCAAATAAATAAGCAAAGTCTTAAAAAGAAGAAGAAGAAGAGAGGAGAAGGAGGAGGAGGAGAAAGAGAAGTAGAGAAGTAATGACTTGATGACACTGAGCCCTTTCCTGTACCAATCAAGACTAACGAACCCATTTAGAGATGGACATTGTTACTAACTTCTGATTCCTGTATCTCAGGCCAATTTTACTTCCTGCTTTTAAACAAAGATTACAGTTCTTTCCTCTCCATTCCTTCTGCTCAAACTCATGCTGCCCTTTCTACTTTTGCCATACTCATGAAGCAATGGTGCAATGGAAAGTACTAGAAAGTTGGACTTGAGTGGATCAGTGGATCTGGGTATGAACACAGCTGTACAACTATGTGTTTTATAACCATCAGAGAATGATTTCCAGCTTTAGTTTTCTAGAACTAAATAGGATTGATTGTGTCCACTTAGACTGTCTTTGAAAAATTTAAGTTTAAATGAGTTACTGTGTGTCTAAAATGGTTAGATCACATAAACAACTTAAGGAGTGATATTTTACCCTCTTCTCATTACTGACCTGTTCCATTGTTCTTTCTTTAAACATACAGTTTGGCACTTAGAACTATAGTATCTTATCTTATATTACTATCATTTCAATATCATGTAGTAGATATATAACCTCATATATGTCATTTAATGAGAGGTTCCTTGAATGTAAAATAAGAATAATAATTTTTATCTTGTGGAATTATTGTAAAAAGCAAATCTACCTGAGTAACAAAAGAATAACAAAATATCTATTCTTAATTTCACTATTAATTAAAATTTTTGAAAGGATACACAATATCTGACTCTTTCTGTCATTACAATGCTTAGCACAGAACTGTACTCAGAATAATGAACTTAATAAACAACCAAATCGATGTAAATTGACTGACTGAACCAAACTTCTTTGCTAAGACTTTTGCTTATTTCTATATCCCTGTGTGCACATGTTTTGACATTTATCTTTCTTCAGGTCACACTTTAACAAACTATGAAGAATTTAGTTAATTTCCTAACCCAGCATTTTCCAAAATGTGCTCCACAAAATGACAGTACTGCAAGATGGTCTATGAAAAAAAAAAAAAACAAACATTTTGTGGTCAATTAAGTTTAGTGTGCACTATGTGGATATTTTACTCTTTGAGACTGATGATGCACATGAAGCTGTGAAGAGACTTGTGAACTCTATTAAAGAAGAAACAAGAAACGTTCTTACCTTTTCATGACTGAGAGTTTCTCAGCGTTTCTGAGTTGCTCACTATCACTAACATTACATTTCACTGCACCCCCAGATCCAATCACAAAGCACTTAGCAAATTTTCAGAGCTAATATAATGTGGAAATACAGCCCTAAAGCCCTGGACAAAGCCAGGGAAGCATCCCATCTGAGGGATTATCTTTTCTTAGTAAGGTCATAATTTTCTGGAAGACCTGCTCATCTGTTTATGCTGCGTTTATGGTGTGACCACCTGTGTATAATTTATTGGCAATGGAGACTATAACCCTACTGCTTTTGTTTTTCCACATATAGGATGATGATAAGGGCAGGACAATGGCTACCAAATACCTCCATGCTGAGGTCAACTGATAGACCTCAGCTATAATTGGTTTATATTTGCCCACCAGTGTTATTCTTCAATATTTTATTTCAGTATCAAAAGTGTCTGCTTTCTGGTGCTTAGGATGGACATTTCACTGGATACTTACCTGTTTGTGCTGTGCTATAGAACTGTTCTTTTTGATCTGCTATGGAACCAATTTCCATCCACCTACTTGGCTAGTGCACTTTGTCTGAGATCAGAGACTCAATTCTGGTCATACTTCTCAGATCCTAGGTTCTAGTTTACATTACACATCCGAAATGAATCTCCACCTATCCTTCTATCTTTGCTTTCATTTTACTTCTATTGCTCCCATATATCTGTAATGCTCTATTTTAGGAGAATTTACAGAAAAAGTACTCTTGTCAACTCTGCCAGTATTTTCCTTCATTAATTCTAACTTTGGTCTAATTATTAAAGTTTTCCCTTTCCTACACCCATGTTATTATTTTTTTCTTCAATTGCTTCTAATACATTTGTAATAAAGATATACCCCAACGCGCGCGCGCACACACACACACACGTGCATGCATGCATGTACAAGTCAACTTTTGTTTTGTTTTGTTTTTTTGTTTTTGTTTTTGTTTTAAGATTTTATTTATTTATTTGACAGAGAGGGATCACAAGTAGGCAGAGAGAGAGAGAGAGGAGGAAGCAGGCTCCCTGCCAAGCAGAGAGCCCAATGCGGGATTGATCCCAGGACCCTGAGATCATGACCTGAGCCGAAGGCAGAGGCTTAACCCACTGAGCCACCCAGGCACCCCAATTTGTTTTATTTTTCTAAACCTGCAGTTAATCATACTTATAATATTGCTTTATGAATTTCTTGATTGTGCCAAATATTTCCTTTAAAATATTTAAATCTGCCTCTTTTCTTGTTTGTTCACTCTGACCTTTTTCCTACCCAGGCTTCTCGTCTTGAAATGACATGTATATCCTTCTCTGATATCTTTATTCAAATCACACAGCTTGGTCTTACTTTCTGGATAGCTTCTCTGAGACTATTTCCCCTACTGTTTTCTTTCAGTAACTAAAGTTCACTGCTAACACTTTTTCTAACTTACTTCCATAATATAGGCAAGTATCTTGGACCATCTACTCAATGAAAAAGACATAATCATCTTTTTTTAATAGAAATAGGCGTATATCTATAAAATTTCAATTTAGATATATAATAATTGCCCATATAAAATTTTGGAATGAATGAATGAAAACAAATTAATTAATTAATATAGGTATTTCCAAAGTTGGAAAAGCTACAGAAAAGCTCTCCAAGTTACTACATAGCACTTCATCTACAGGCATAAAACTATATTATTATTATTTTTTAAAGATTTTTATTTGTTTATTTGACAGACGAGATCACAAGTAGGCAGAGAGGCAGGCAGAGAGAGAGGAAGGGAAGCAGGCTCCCCGCTGAGCAGAGAGCTCAATGCAGGCCTCGATCCCAGGACCCTGAGATCATGACCTGAGCTGAAGCCAGAGGCTTAACCCACTGAGCCACCCAGGCGCCCCATAAAACTTTCTATATTATATCCAGTGTAAATAACAGTGATATTACAACTTAGCAGGGGCATCATTCTGCTAGAGATCAGTTTGCTTTTAATTTAACTGAGAAAAATAAACAGTGTCACAAATTTCAAGTGCATCTATAACCCAGTGCAGAATCTGAACTAATCTTAATGAGTCCATGTGAAATACATCTCCCAGCTAAGATCTACTCCCTTAATTTACCTTTATTAATCCTGATCTGATAGCCAGTGTTTCCGGCATACATCGTCCTAACAGCCTAGCCCACCTCTGTTTTACTATTTAAGTCTCTAGTTAATTGCTAGGTCTGTCCCCCCAACTTAAACATCAGTCGTGTTTCTTTCCTCACCATCCTGAGGGATGGACTTTGGGGGACATCTAAAAATCATGGCTAGGATAGTGCTATAAATACATCTTACAATGGCTCTGTCTTTCTCACTTAATGCTTCATTTCCTTCCATGTATGCCTTAGTCACTGTGTAAGCGATCGAAAATGAGTTTCTTTAGCCTATTGTTTCACACAATTCTATGTTTTCTGTGACACTGGGTTATTTTCTAGATAGTCAGATACCTCTTAAGAAATAGCTCCAGTGGGTTGCTTACTTTGCCCCCCACCCTTCCTTTCTCATCCCCAGGCATTTCTGAATTTTTCCCAATTTCTCCATCATTTCACTGAAGTCTTAGCACACAAGATTAAATGATATTCACGTTATGGGAAAGGGTTCCTATATAAAATTCTTTTTTACTGAGGCCCAGGTATATATTTCCCTACTGACTCACAATAGTGAATATAATTGTTAATTAAATATATTATTACATCCATTCATTTATTCAACAAAAACTGATTGATCACCCACTACATGTCAACACTAGTGATTCAGCAGGGAAGCAAGACAGAAACTCCCCCTTGTTCTTACAGACCACGATAGCCTTTCTGCTGTTGTGAGAAAATAATTAATGTGTCCATCTTTACATTTTAATAGATATTACTGAATATCTTCAAATTCAGTATAAAATACATAATCCAAATGCACCGTGACAAAGATTAACTATGATTTATTGAATCAGATCCCTAGAATATACTGATTAAGTTGTCCCCTAAAGCAGCAGCTATCTGTGATCCTGGATATACAGAGAACCACAACTAACTGTGTAATTTACAAATGCTCTCCATGTTGCCTTTTATCTGGTACTTAGCCCACAGGGAGGCTGATAGCATTTTTGTCAGCCATTTCCCTGAGATACTCAACAGCATAATTGTGACCTAGGATATTCTAAGTCCTTTTTTTTTTTTTAATTTGCTTAATGAAATACTCCCCTACCACTTGAATTGCAGTTAACCATTTCTATTTCTGTGTATCCAAACCAAACCTTGTTCAGGTTATAGTTTAAAGCTCACAAGATATTCAATTCTTCTTAAAGCCTTTATTCTCTAGTTGATCCTGGGCTTTCCCTCACTTAAATATTTTTCTAGCCAGCATTTCCTCTATATTACATATTTGTTCTGTGGTTACAATACTTGTGTCCACAATTATATGTTTCACAAAGATGAGAAATAAACTATAGTACACATTTAGTATCACATTTAGTTAGTATCATGGAACACTGTCAAGAGGCTTTTCTACTTCCCCAATTTTCAGTGACCCCTGAAAATTTGTTAATCAGCCCAAATTACATCAAGATATTTAAATATAGAAACACTATGTAATATGCATCAACTAGAAATGGAAGTAGTATGAGCATTCCAAACAGGTAGGGTTTAACATGATTATTAAAGATGATGGGGCACCTGGGTTGCTCAGTGGGTTAAAGCCTCTGCCTTCAGCTCAGGTCATGATCCCAGGGTCCTGGGATTGAGGGCCCCCCACCAAATCTCTCTCTCAGCAGGGAGCCTGCTACCTCCCTTCTCTCTCTCTCTCTCTCTCTCTGCCTGCCTCTCTGCCTACTTGTGATCTCTGTCAAATAAGTAAATAAAATCTTAAAAAAAAAAGCTGTTTAGGAACCTCTGGTTATTCGAAACATCTTTGTCTTTACCCACAGGCAAAGTCACTAGTTTTTACATTGTCATTCAAACTTCTCTTTTGCTTTGTTTACTGATTATACAAATACACAAAATTACATACCAGTCACCATGCAAAAAATTGGGAATATGATCACAAACAGAAGCCCTTTCCTGTGATTAATCTAATACATTAAGCTTCATTAAGCATTTATTAAGGTCTTGGATTAGTGAAGACTATAGACAAACAACACTGTAGTATGTACAATTGGTCTCATGGAGGAAAGACAGTTTGATACAAATAAGAAAGACAAAAATCTGTTCTTTAGAGGAATAAAAAAAGTTCAGAGCTACAATGATATCTAGATTGAGATGCTAGGTTGAGATCTAAAATTTATGGGAGCCAGACTTGCCAGAGATGATGATTCATTGTTGGTGTATTTGAAGTAGAGAAAAAAAAAAATTCTAATGGCCAGAATTTAAAAAATATTCTGGAATGGCAAACCTATATAATTGAATTTTTCAGTAAATCAGGATTACAATTGAGAAGGGGCAAATAACTAGACAGTTAAACAGAACACAAAATATGAACTATCAGATTTGAGCTTCACAGCAAAGAAAATGAAGTGTGATTTAGGAGGAAATCTAAGAGGATCTTTTTTCCACTAATTCATGGACATGATTATGATGGGATGAATTACACTAATGACATTCAAAGTGAAGAACTCTGAAGGGATTTGTGACATGTGGAAAAGGCTCAATGGACAGATGTTGATTATTTACTGAATGCAGGAACTCAGAAGTAGCAAAGGAGTGAAAAAACCACACAGCTTAAGCATATTGATGAAACTGAACTATTTACCCTTCATTTAGTTAGAACTCTGTGTCATGTTTTTGTGTAAGTCATTGCTAATCCTATCTCACACTGATGGATTATTTGATTTTTTGTGCTTTTTCCAAGAACATTCTTGTCTATATCTCCTCTCTAATGTGTATAATTGAATATGATGTTTATGTCAAATTTTATGTGATGTCTACTTTTATAGGATGATGTCAAACTGTTTTTCAAAATGGAACATTTCTAGTCACATGGAAGGCATAGAGATCATGTGGTCAGTATCCTCTCTGGGCTTGGTATTACCATATTTTTCATTTTTTTTCCAATTTATTGTATATAATACAGTATTGCATTATGATCTTGGTTTTTTCCCCAGATTATTAATAATATTAAGTACCTTTTCATATGTTTATTGCTAACAATATTATTTAGCAAATATAGTCAGAGATATAAGACAGCAATATAGACTAGTTCCTTATGCTCATGGAGTTTATCTTTTCATGGGAGATACAGAAAAAAAGAAAATTATTTAAATACTACTTTGGTAAAGAGTATTAAAGGTAAAGTTTTAAAGGTAAAGAGTATTAAAGGTAAAGTATTAAAGGTAAAGAGTATTAAAGCAGTGCATTGTTTTAGATATTGGATTTCAGGCAAAGTTCTCCCGAGGCATGATATTTGAGAAAATAATTGAATGATGAGAAGGACAATTCTTTTGGATATATGGGGAAAGAATAATTTCAGCTCACAGAATACAATATATATATACATATATATATGTATATATATATATGTGTGTGTATATATGTGTATATATGTATATATATATACACATCTTAAGATCTTAAGATTTATATACATATACATATATGTATATGTATGTATACGTATATGTATATATATGTATGTACATATATATACATAGCATTATATATATGTATGTATATATATATATGTATATATGCATAGCATTATATATATATGTATGTATATATACGTATATATGTACATATACATATATACATATGTATATATGTATATATGTATATGTACATATATACGTATATATACATACATATATGTATATATACGTATATATGTATATACATACATACCTGTATGTATATACATATATATACATATAATACATACATATAATTATATATATATGTATATACATACTAGTATGTATATACATACATGATTTCTATAGCAATGAAAGGCTGCATATTCATATGCATAGGAGGAGAAAACCTGGCTCCTTGGAGAGAGTACTAGAGAGTACTGATTTGGGCAAGCATGGATACTTTTGGGATTTTTAGTTTTGGTTTTGTTTTTGTTTTGTATACTATTGTTTTTTCCCCTAGAACAGGAAGATGCTTGTCTAATCTCATACGCATTATAAAGAGAAAACATTCCTTAAAGAAAAGTCTGTGTGGACAAAATGCATTCAAAGTGTTTGTTGAATGAATAAATAGAGTCTTGGATTAAAGAAAGAAATGAACTAAGAACTGAAATTCTACACTCAACCAAATACTAATTTTATTGAAATTTGAAACCACTAGAGTTTTATTAGTTTCTTATTTTTTTTATTAAAGTCTATAGGAGAAGATTCAAACTAAAACAAATTCAGACATATTATAAAGCCATTGAAAAAAAAATAAACCCCAAATCAAATTTGTATCTGAAGTACATTGTTATCTCATTTTCAACATCTAAAATTACCCTCATTGTGCTTAAAAAAAAAAAAAATTGTTTCATAAGCCTCATCTTTAACCTAAGCCCAGGAGAACAGGATTGAACTGCTATGGAATAATTCTACTTACTTAGAAGATTGCAGTGAAATAAGTTTCAACTGAGTTCCTTGTATCCCCCTAATTCTATAAGATGTTGCTGAAATGTCTTACAACTGTTTATTACAGACAAATATCCATAACTCAATATATGAGTTGTGTTATAAAAAAAAAAAAAAAGGTAGCAAAAAAGCTGAGAACACTCCATTTTTTTTTCATTTCAGACCAGCTAAAATAGAAACTTATCTATTCAGTCCCTGAGGGGTCAATCCTATAGGTATTATCTGTGGCCTTTTGTACATTTCAGGGCCTGTGAGGTGACAGATCTTGTCTCTGCTGCAGAGTAAGCTAATCGGCTGCAAATTTGGGTGACCTGCAGAATACATTTCACCTCATTAAATATGTCTGGATCAGCTTATTCCCCTGGAATAGGACAGAAACAAAGAATAGCTATGCCACAGGAAAAAGAAATAATGGAGATGGAAACAGATGACTCAATGTAGAATTCTTTCTTTATTTTTTTCTTGTTTAAAAAACCCATTTGAACAATCATTCTACTTTTGCCAAATAAGCTCTTGGCTGTCTGGCTTTCTTTCTTTCTTTCTTTCTTGAAGGAGAGGGACATGGGGTAAGGAGTAAGCATAGTAACTTGATCAGAAAAGCTCTCATTGGGGTGCCTGGATGGCTCAGTGGGTTAAAGCCTCTGCCTTCGGCTCGGGTCATGATCTCAGGATCCTGGGATTGAGCCCCGCATCGGGCTCTCTGCTCAGCAGGGAACCTGCTTCCCCTCTCTCTCTGCCTGCCTCTCTGCCTACTTGTGATCTCAGTTGGTCAAATAAATAAATTAAAAAAAAAAAAAAGAAAGGCTCTCATTAAATGTTTTGAGGCTAATGATGCCTCTGTTTCTATACAAAAAATGGGAATTCCATGCAGCTTCTATTACCTAGAAAGATCAAGACACAGGGAAAGGCAGAGTGTTAGTTCATTGCATTCTTGTGATAAATGTGGGAAAACAACATTTATTTTGTATATTGAATCTTGAGTAGTTGAAATGAAGTACAATTCCAGCTTTCTACCTAAGAAGATTCTAAGTAGAAAGACTGATTTTTTTTCTAAATGTTTTTGGATCTCAGTTATGCCTCTTAAGGTTTTGGGGGTTTTTTTGCATGTTTTTTGAACATCACTTATCACTTAGAACAGTGAAACCCTAGAAATCATACAAAATCGGGATGTATTCACTTTGAATACAGAATATAATATCTTTTTGGAGGGCTTTTTTCCCCCCCTATAATTAATATGATGAGCTTGTTTCTTAAATTTTGCTCATATTATCAAAAGAAATGGCTGAAAGCCAGTGTAACTACTTGAATCATGGGAGTCTCTACTGTGGAACTGTGCTCTGTCATAATTTCCATGCCCATTCCTTACTCCCAGCACATCTTAAAAAGGAGAAATGCTTTATGCCCACAAGTTCTCCTTAATTTACTACTGCACTTACAACATACAGACATGCCTGCTGATGGCTGTGATTGAACGTATTGAGCAGATAGATCAGTCACAATTATAATTTCACTTAATGCTCACAGCATTTCAATGTTAGTGTTACTTGTACTATTTATTTGGTAGTAGAACAATTTTAGGAAACCAGGCCTATCTGATTCCTATGATGCTTTCTATCATTATTTGGTACATAGTAAATATGATGAAAATAATGATGATGATAAGGAAGAAAACAAAGGAGGAATTAAAGAGTAAGAAGAAAAACCAAATAACATTCTTGGATACTTAATATGTGGTAGCTGAAGTTTCCACTTGGAAATTTTTTCCTGGAAATTCTTGGGATAGTTACAATTTTTTAAATCCTGATTCCTGATTAAAAATAAGATGCATAATTGGAGAAACATAGTATTTAATAATACATGATATGATTTAATAATTTAATTTTCTCACAGGAATTAAAGTTTAACAACAAAGACATGTTTCTATTTCATAGACTATATAGATATCATGTCTGAAGCAAGAACAGAAAACAGTATTCAAAGTTAAGGTTGAAACTACACAGAGGTACACAGGGAAAAACAATTAGGTTCTTGGGTGAAGCTGTTGCCATGATCCAAATGTGTGTTCATGGACTCTTCTACTGCTAATGGTGAGTCATTATTGTAAAGGAAGTACGTTTGATCACATAATGTACTTTATACAAATTCTGTGAGTAGTGTCCCAAGAAATAATAAGTCTTAAACAAAATAAGCACTTAAATGCCAATTTTGACACCTAGCTCCGTGTAGTACTGTTAACCTCACTAGTACAATCAAATGTGTTATTTGAATACTATCCAATTACATTCACTGGAATTCTTCAGTGTTTAAAACTTTGCTCTAGGCTATAATCCTTTGTACAGGTTTTTAATAGAAGAAATGAAAAGTGAAGGTGTGAATGTTTTTGTGGAATACTCTCTCACAGATAAAATCAGCAATGCTGGAAGTTCTGAAGAGCAAAAGCAGAACAAATTTCAAAGGCAGAACCAAAATTAGTGTAAGCAGAAAATTATTTTTATCATAAAAGTGGAAATGAGCTCAGATGAAGCAAAATTCCTGCTAATGATGAACACTAAGATACTTTGGTACATACACAGAATAATTCTACCAATGTCAACGGAAAATTTTTAAAAATTGTACTTCTGAAATATTTCTCATAAAACAAAGATCGAAACTATTAGGCAGAACAATTAATACTTTGCATGTTTCAGATATTATTCAAAGAATAAATAATGAACTTTTTCAGTATTCAATATTGTGGTATTATCTTTTAATTTTTAAAAGATTTTTGACATTTAAAAAACTTCACCGTTTGTATGCCATCAATATTCCCTTCTATAGTTTCTACTACCAAATATCTACAGCATATACAGATAATTTTTGTTATTGAAATACACACTCTTCCCAAAATGCAGTCCATAATCATACTAATAAGCTATGAATATATATATATATGTATATGTACATATATATATATATTTTAAATACACATATACACATACAAGACAACAGGCCCAAAATGGAGTCACTTATGTGACTTATGCTCCATGTCACAAAACCCAGACTTAATTAGTTTCCAGAAATGGAATCTTAAGCCAGTCAATCAAGTGTTACCTGATCATCACTAGTCAAGTAACCTGCCTGACAGAAACCTGCCATCCCCGAAGGGGAAGTAACCAGAGGATAACAAAACCATCTTTTTGCCTAGTCTAACTTCCTTGATCCTGATCCCTTCTGCCTGTAAAGGTTTTCCATTGTATATAGCTCTTTGAAGCTCCTTTCTACATATATATACATATATATCTTTTATACATATATACACATATATATGCATATAGCACATATATATATGCATACATATATGTGTATATAAGATTTACATATATATAGATATGACTCTTCAGATTTTAATATAACCCTAACACCTTCTGTAGTCTGACTTTATTGTTTGTTATTATGGTCACTCATTATTATTTAAAACTTGTAAATAATGTTAAGGAAAGCCCAGAAAACCAATAATTTAGGATTCCTGAGAATTCACAGGAATCCCAGTTTATTATTTTTGAGTCCCCCAAATTACTATCTGTCAGAAATTTAGGGAAAAAAAAAGTGGTTTTTTTGGAGGGGGAGACAAAACAAAGTCTAAGAACATCTTGCTGAAAACACAATCTTGTTTTCCTCTGTTGGGGTCTGGGGCTATTCTCTCCTGGGCTTGGGCATTAGCAGTGACGGCCTGGCACATCTACCTCTTACAAGAGTCCTCACAGAGCACATGACAGTGGTTTCCAGAACACACTCCCAGAGACTGAGCTCTGGTCTACCCCTTCTGTTGCTGTCTTGCCATGGGAGTCGCTCCCTGTTTTTGCAGAAAAATTTAGCCAATGGAAAGCTTTTCACAATTTGATTTCTTTTCTGGAAAGGTCGTTCTTTTACCCTGGGTGGCCTCCACCACCACCAAATCTGGAATCTAGTGCCTATGTGGTGTGGACATCAAGGTTTGACCCTCACTCGAGCTTGATTGGCCACTCACAGGTGTTGACAGGTTAGGGCCCATTCAGCAGAGCCCCAGGCTCCAAATTGCATAGGCCAACCCACTCTGGGGGCAGCCCTGCTAAGCTCGAGTCTGTGTCCCCTCCTTCTGCTTTGGAATATTTTGAAATGAAGAAATATAAATTGATGCCATTTCACTTAAAATTCTATATGCATCATTTTATGACTTTCAACAAACCTATAAAATAAGCATCTTTTAAAATCCTCCTTCCATGTATGAGCAAACCTACTTTAAAGAGGTAAGTCCCTAGCCCAATACTACCTCCTTCAAAAGCATGAGGCCAGAACGTGAACCTTAAGTGCCTGACTCCAACACCTTTTCAAGTAATAATTGGCATACAAAGACATTAAACACATAACTTCATTGTCAAAGGCTAAACTCTGCACACTGGACAAATTATTAGTCTTCTAGTGAATGTCTTCTATCACTTGATATATTATCTTATTCAGCAATCAAGCTACTCTTTTTCTTTTTTTTTTTAAAGAATTTATTTATTTAATTGAAAGACAGAGATCACAAATAGGCAGAGAGGCAGGCAGAGAGAGAGAGAGGAGGAAGTAGGCTCCCCGCTGAGCAGAGAGCCCGATGTGGGGCTCGATCCCAGGACTCTGGGATCATGACCTGAGCCGAAGGCAGAGGCTTTAACCCACTGAGCCACCCAGGTGCCCCTACTCTTTTTCTTTAATCCTCTCACACAAGCAATGGTTTCTCCATCAACCCTGGTACCCACACCCGATACATTAGATGAATTCTAGATTTAACTTTGTCTCTTTATTTTCAGTTTTTGTTAAGTTTTAAGGATTTCACACCTCAGGTAAGATTGCTTTCTTTCTCTGTTTCTTTCTCTGTTCTCCACTGCAATAACATGGTCAGATTCTCTTACCATGGATATAGCAACAAAATCTTAATCTCTGATCCCTGCTTTCTGGACTCCAAGATGATTTTGGGATAGTACATATGTAATTTATTAAATCTACTTTCCTGCTTAAAGTATAAAGAATTTTCATGTCTGTGGTAGATTTTGTTATCATTCACCAAATATTTTCATTTTCTTTGTCATGGTTCCCTTTTCTTTGGGAAATTATTAATGGCCTCATGACTTACTTTAACCAATTAATCATAAACAGAAGGGACATGTAATTCTGGTAAAAGTGTTAAGAAATAGTGCCACCGTGATGACTAGCTCTGATACAGATACACATTGTCTTATAAACCTGGGCCCAGAGGGAAGAAATATGTACCAGTGTGGTAAGTAGTCTGAATTGGATGTGACTTGTGAAGGAAAAAATGACATTTGTGATCACAGGCATGGAAAATAGAGTGTCATTTTCTGTGACTACATTAACTTACCTCATCTGCTACAGTTCCTTCATTTATAAGATTATTAATACATATTAGAGTTTGACATGCCAGACCCTTTATGTATGATTCCTGCCAATATTGCCAATTTCTTGTTTAGTATTCTTTCTCCATATCCTTCCTTTCCCAGTAACATCTCAAATCTATAATGTTTTCTTACATTTCCATGTCTTATCTGTGTTTTAACACATCCTTGTAATATCCATATTCCACAGTATTTTTCCTCTGTGAAGTTTTCCTGAAAGCATGACATCCAGACCATCACTGATCCTGTGGTCTCAAAATAGCCTATGCTCCAAACACTTTATTAAAGGGATGATGCCGTACCATGTTTGGCAAATTTAGATCCCCAACTAGATTAAGTATAGCTTTTTGAAGACAAGCATATTTACTTAATTCACCTTTATATAACCACACTGTCTAGCATGGTGTGGAGTATTGAGTAACTATTCACTAAAACCTTATTGAACATGTAAATGATCAGTAAATAATGGATTTTGACGTTAACTACTGATTCTTACTATTAAGTAATGCTTGAATATATGCTTTAGTAGACATGACTATTTACTACAGAGAACATTGTATGATTTTTAAATCTTCTATCTTGCTTTTAAGAAAACAAAGACTAAGTCAACATCTCTCCTTTAAAAACCTTTACAGCAGATGAAATGAACTGACATGCCATAATTTCTGCTTTATCTGGCAAGGACCATTCATCCACAAATGCAAAAATCTTTTCAATAGTCAGGAATTTTATCACTGAACAGGTGGAGTCTTTATAACTATTTATCTTTACTGTACTGTCACAAAATCTGTGGGCTCCATGACAGCCCTATAGTTAATGAACTGGAATCTGCTTTTCTATGTTCTAGAATTCTGTCTTCCTTTCACACCCTCCCTGCATAATTTTCTCCTTGGTGTTACAGTACAAATCCATGGAGAAGTCTGCATTTAATCTCCCTATCTGATCATCCCAATTCATCTTGTTGGAAAGAACTCAACATCCTATAATTTTACCCTCCATTGAATTAGAATAATTTCTACATTTAGATTACTCAGAGCCATTAACAGAACTTTGTTTTCCACCAGCATTTAATTCTACTATAATCCACTGTCAAATGTATTAAACAACTGCATTTCATACCCTCAATGGCAAAGACAAACTGGCAAGGAATAGTAAGCATTTAGAAATTTTTTTCTGAGCGACTATAATAATCATGTCATTATTATTGGGCCACCATCATATGTACATTCTATTTTATGTGAAATCAAAGTCAGTTGCTCAAATAACAGCTTTTGCTAAAATACGCAATGCTAGTTGCAGCCTCTCACAAAGAAAGGCTAGACAAAGATGCTTAGTCTTCACAATAGAAATTCCTCCTCAGTATATGATGATCAGCTGTTCAAATGATTTAGGGTTCTGCAGATAGCTATGCTCTTCCTATAACTTGAGATATGAAGTAGATGACCTCCAAAGAGAGCCACCATTGATTTTTTTTAAGAGAATTTTCTTTAGAACACTTGTAGATTCAGCAAAATTGAGAGGAAGGTACAGATGTTTCCCACATACACTCCTGTCCCCACACATGCATAGCCTCCCCCATTATCAATATCCCTTCCTGGAGTGGTGCATTTGTTAACATTGATGAACCTACAGGGACACATTATAGTCACTCAGAGTCCATAGTTTCACTAGGATTCATTCTTAGTGTTGTGCATTCTGTGACTTTATTTAAATGTATACTGACATGTAGCCACCATTATGGCTTCATGCAGAGTATTTTCACTGTCTTAAGAAATCTTTACCTGTTCACCACCCACTCCCACCAACCACTAATCTTTTTATTGTCTCCATAGTTTGTCTTTTTCAGAATATCATACAGTTGGAATCATGCAGTCTATAGCCTTTTCAGATTGGCTAATATGCACTTAGCAATATGCATTTAAGATTCTTCCATGCTTTTCACAGCTCTAACGCATCATTTCTTTTTAGCATTGAATATTATTCCGTTGTCTAGTTGTACCACAGTTTCTTTTTTCCCTCTCTGCAAGTGCATATTATTATCCCAATGTGGATGAAGTTTATTTCTCCTCCTCTTGAGTCTGTTCTTTCCTCATGACTATAATGTCCAACAAAAGGCAACAAGAGTGTTGTTCTGGAACTTCTGAACACAGTCCATAAGAGAACTGGAACCATTCTCTTCCTTCTTCTTTGTTCCTTCTTGGAATGCACATGCCATGTTGTGAGGAAGCCCAAACAGCTACATGGACAGGCATATGCAAAGAACTACTGGGACCCAAGAGCATAGTTCTAGGAGAGCTCACAGACAACAGCCAACTCTGACTGTTTCACTGAGGCCATTTTGGACCTTCCATTAATTCCAGTGCCATAGCCAACATAACCTGAAATAGAACTAACTGATTACTCAACAACTTAGTTGTGAGAAATAAGTGTTTGTGTTTTAAACCACTCAGCTTTGAGATGGCTTGTTGTACAGCAGAACGTAACTGACACAGGACTCTCTGAAGAACTAAGAGTTAATACCTGTCTCTCTCATAGGGCAATAAATGCAGTTGTAAAGGGTGGATCTGAAACCAGATTCCAGGATTCAATTACCAGTTCCATCACTGACTAGCTGGATGAAGCTCGCCAAGCTACTTAGCTTCCATGTGCCTAATGTTTTTCCATTTAAAACATGGGGTCCATAATAATGGCTATATTTCAGAGTGATTGTCAGTCTTCAATCCATTAAATAAGGTTTGTGCAGATGTAGTACTTAGAATATTGTCTTGCACATAGTAAGTGTTTATACTAGCAACCTTTAGTTTCTGCATGAAGTTCCTAGGCATTAAGTTCCCATGCAAGGACCTTTGGAATCCATCCTTTTTATTGTTTGGAGCCTTATCTTTCTCTTTTCTTGCTTCACACAAATCTTATGGTCTGGTCAGTATGAAAAAGAGGTGTGTTTTTACTTCGGTAACATTATTGTTATCTTCTTCTAAATATTCTCTTTTCCAGATTGTATTCATCCTTCAAACACTAGACTATTTTGTCTTCACTAACATGTTCTCTAATAATCCCACAAACTGTATATATGTTACTTTGACAAAAATTTAGTGAGTAGTTGCTGTGTGTCTGGTTTTGTGGATATGGTAGTAAACAAAATGGGTAGATTCACTGCCTACTATGTCATATCATCTGGAGGCAGTCAATATTCTTTTAGGAAACTGGTTTACTCCTGATTCTTCCTTAGAGGTTTTCCTCCTCCTCCTCCTCCTCTTCCTCCTCCTTTTTCTTCTTTTTTCCTACTTGATAAAGTCATTTATTCAATCCTGAAGATATTTAGTAAACATTCATTCATAACATATTTCAGCATATTTACAATAATTACTTGCAATGTGCTTCCACATACCTTTTTTCAGATTATAATATTAATCACATTAACATCAATAATGTCATTTGCTCCATTTTGCAGACACTGAAACCCAAATCCTCATGTTACAAGTGCATGCATGGCTAAATGGGAATCCAAGTCTAGGTCTCCTGCATCTGAAGCCCATGATCTCTTTAATTTAGGTACTTAGATTTGTGAGCCCCTGTGCATTAGATCTTAAGGGAGAGACACACAGAGTTATAACACAAATTCCTGATCTTTAAAATGTTAAAGTTTTAAAAAAAATTATACCAGTATTGTAGGCAGAAAACAAGTTAGGGTCAAATGAGTAATGTGGATCAATGAATGTGTTATTGCAAGGAGGGGGAATTATTGTGATCAAGGACAGAGGGTGGGAAGGAGGGGTGGGAGAACAAGTGAGGTTGATGAAATATGTGATGTGCAATTGACTAGCTCCCCCTTGTTTAAAAAAGCACAACTGCACCATATTTATATTTGTGAAAAAAATGTTATGTAGAAAGATAACCCGTTCATCCTCTTGTCCTTAATCCACATATCCTATACACAGTATA
This sequence comes from Mellivora capensis, assembly GCA_004024625.1. NCBI lineage: Eukaryota > Metazoa > Chordata > Mammalia > Carnivora > Mustelidae > Mellivora > Mellivora capensis. Next base: position 74,146 of record PISX010001129.1, on the reverse strand, counting down.
CTTGTTCACACACGAAAACACTTAGGGTAATCTTCACATTTGTTATTAAAAAATAGGTTCTCTAGCACACTAGAATAAATCTCCCCCTTCCTTTGAGAGAACACCCTAAACATATTCTTAATACCAATAAATGGTTGATGATAAAAACTCTTATAATATTGTGGGGTTAAGAGCGCAGGTTCTATTCATGATACCTACACAAGATTATCAGCAAATGCCCATTTCATCTGTATACAAACTATTTATCTTAGGACAAATTTGTTAACCTCTTTGGTCCTCACAATTCTCATCTGTATCTATACTGTGGCGATTAAGAATAATTTCCATTTTATAGGGATGTTATGATGATTCAATGTGATGATCCATGTAAAGGGCTTATGGAGTATCTACATGTCACAGATGTTTAATAACTATATATCAGTAGCGATGATATTAATATGGAAACATAATGTACCTTAGAGATCAGGTAAACTGACCATATGGCTATTAAGCAAGTCAAAACCCTTAGTTCACTGGGTATTCTTGATAGAACAAGGACCCAATCACCAAGACAGCATAATTACATATTTATAATTGCCTCCACACCTAAAACCCAGAATTCTGTATTCTATGTCTGTGTTCAAGTTAAGGGAGATCAAGGGAAAGTCCCCAATATGACATCAGGATATCAATAAGTCATTGGTCACTGAGACAGTGATTCCTCTCTGGATAGCTCTGCACACAGCCTTCTCCATGTTATCCTGGACCTCCCAGGCTTATCTTAATTATAACCAACAGGCCCATTCCTTTCCACCATTTTTGATTAACTATATATCTCATAATAGTTTATTTAGCACTTCTTAAAGGTCGGAATTCCTCCAAAGTTCATTTTATTTACTTTAGACAACCACTGTATGAAGTAGGTCCAAACTGGGGAACTGAAACTTAGAAAGGTAAGAGAACTTGCCCCTGTAGAAAGTAGAATAAAGATTTGAATGCAGCCAGTCTGGAGCTCCCTAGTACAAGGCATTCTGCACTTTCTGATATAGACTACCCTCTTAGAGCCTTTCTTTAGTTCAAACCCACTGCATCTTCTAGGCCCTGCTAAAGTCCCATCCATCTATTTTTTAAAAACCCACCTCAACTGCTCCAGACAACAGTGATGAATCTTTTTTCCAGATTACCATAGTGTTTATAATCTCTAACATGCGATGTTTTTCCAGATAGCCATAGTGTTTATAATCTCTAACAATGTAGGAATGATTCTATTTGCCAGTTCTGTTACTACTTGTTGTTTATTGAAATTCAATTTTGTATTTTCCAAGGGTCTTGCCAGATATCTCTGCTGTTTGAAATTACTTCTGTTTGTTTATATAATTATTTGCATCATTTACTCATTAGAGACAGAAAGAGCCATAAGTGGTGAGGAGATGGAAGATGTGATTGGGACTAACTGCTTAGAGGTGTGGGGTCTCCTCTTCGGGGGTGATGAAAGTCATGTGCAATTAACAGTATTAGTTGCACAAAATAGCCAACATAATAAAAAAACATTGAATTGTAGACTTTAAAATTGTGAACTTCATGTGAAGGACTAATTTGTTATGCAGACATAGATAATGTTATAGGATATATCTCCAAAAGAACATTTCAACATAATCGCAAGTTTTAAAAAACATAGTTACAAATTAATCCCTATGGTATGATGCCACGTGTGTTAATAGCAAAACTAAAAAAATGAACAAACTTAATTTGACAGAGACAAAATTTAATGGTATCGACATATTAGGAGAGTATTGCCTGAACGGATAAGGTTATAAATAATTTTTCAGTTACTTTAAGCCTTACTTCTATTTCTTAGAGAACTCTAAAATGATCATAAATTAATTTTGTAACAAGAAAAGAAAAACAAGCATTTATAATAAGTTTATAAAGAAGAAGCAAAATCAAGTTCTGTGTATGTGTACTTGAAGAGAAAAATGCATAAAAAAATCAAATTGTGTGTGTGTGTGAGAGAGAGAGAGAGAGAGAGATTGAAGGAGGAAAAAAAAAACAGAGAAAAAAAAGACAGAAATCTGCATTTTCTATCCTACGGAAAGTCTCTGGTAAGGTAGATCTAAGTCAAAGTAATTTTAATGCATGTTTAAGGAACTTCTAGACCATCTAAGCAGCCTACACAGAGCAAGGGAATCAACAGAGGCTTTGTTTCCAGAACACTCCACTTTTGTCTCCTAGCCTCACAGACTTTGACTTGCTATCACCTTTGTCCTGGTTATTTCTAGGAGAACATTTACAACCAAGTCTGGGGCATCAGGAGAAGCTTCAAAGTTTGGAAACCTTTGGACAGTCATAGAAAACTTTTAAAATTGAAGAAAAAAATTAAAATAGAGTGTTCTACTCGGGCCGTATGACTTGTGGAATTTGTGGCATGGGGAAATTTCATTCTGCTAATGAGGCCAGAGATTTTCTGACAACCAAAGTATTTATTAAGCCAAGAAGTTAGAGTTTCCCTCATACTGCGACCAGCAAATTTGTCTTTAGAGGAGAGTAAGAACTAGTCAGTAATGGCAAATAGATTGCTTGTAAACTTCCAATTCTGGAAACTTCATTTACAAATTGCATACCTAAGGGTTATTTTGAGGTTTGCAGGCAGGTTTTTTCTTAGGAGTCCCTGGAAGATTTTAAGACTCTTATCTAAAAACTGAGGCATGCAATTTATCTTTATGGCATTCAATGCTCTTATTTCCTTTCTTTTTAAGATGTAATGTTTTCTCTTCTTTGACTTTCAAATAGAGAGATACCCAAGAATTGACATCAAGAAGAGGCATTGCAAATATCAAGGGAATACAGAGATGGGAGAATGTGAAAGATTGCTTTTAGGTGATTATTAGGAAGTGTCAGGATTTTCTGGAACATAATTAACATCTAAGCCTGGGTCACTTATCTCCCAGTCTTGTTCCTGTTCTTTGTGCTTTCATCCTCAGTCACAAATGAATCCAACCAATTGCCTACTCTCTAGTTTTACTTTCATATCTGTCAAAATTTCTCTTTCTTCTTCATGCCTGCTGAGATTATCAGAATCCTGAGATTGACTTTTTTTAAAATGTGAACTGTTCGAGTCTCTCCAGTCTTTTCTGGTTGCCAGCACTACCTGTAGGCATCCTCACTATTCTCACAGTCCACACACCACCTCTCTTCAAAGATGGCTGTTTAGTGATGATAACATAAAACCTCAACCCCTTAACTGAGAATTATGATGCCTCATAGTTTTACCAGAGCCTTCCTTCGCTGAACCTTTCTTGACAACTCTTTGTTATTCCAACATCCCTTGTTATTTGCAGATGAATATTTTCCTACCCCAAATGTATAATTTTATTAATCTTTCTTTGCTAAGTGATGCCATTTACACAGCTACCAGTCTGATCTTTTAAAAGTACAAATCCATCATATCTCTGTCCTACTTAAAACCCAGTGGATTCTCATTACACTTAAAAATTACAAATGCCTCACCACGATTTCTGTGACTGCTTCCTACTTGCTTTTCTAGTTTCTTCTCACCTATATGTCTCTCTCTCACCCTGCAGCCATATTCAGCTTATGGAATAGGTTGTACTTTCTTCTGCCTCAAGTCTTTCATACAGCTTTCCTAGTGCTGGAATATTCTTCATTCCTCTCTTCCTCTAATCAATGTGCAATTATTTCCCCAGTTTTAATTTATGTCTAATCATAGAAGCATTCTTCAATTATCACACTCAACTTAGTCCTGACTTTTTGTTACATCTTATTGTCCCCTTAAATTTAATTTATATCAGGGGCCGATACAATTTCCTGTAAAGGGCTGGGGGATAGATATACCCCTTGTAAAGTCCTTGTATGGACTTTACAAGCTATAGGGCATCTGTCACAGCTACTCAACTCTGCCAACGTAGTACAAACTCAGCCAAAAGAATAGGCAAATGGACGGACATCACTGTGTCTACTAGACTTAGTCAATCTCTCAAATTATGACATTTTAGTCTGAACAGTTCTTTGTTGTAGGGACTGTCCTGTGTATTTCCTATTATACTCACTAGACGCCAGCAATATCCTCAATTTGTGATAATAAAAAATATACTGCCAAATGTCCCTGGAGAGGCAAAATTACCCATATTTGAGAACCAATAAAATGAAACTTTATTTACAAAAGTAATCTAGATTTGGTCTGAAGGCTGGAGTTAACACCTGGCTTATGGTACTGTGGTCATAGAAAGACATCAGATCTTTGTCCCTTGATCCTGACATAGACCTCCTAAGTCTCTTGCAATTTCCTGAGTTATGGGGTGATAAAAGAATATTTTGTTCCAGGTAGATAATTCTTTGTAAGCCTTTACATAACCTCAAGATTAGGCTGGTTGCCAGAAAGGCTGAGTAATTAAAGAATTTGAACTTTCATCCCTACCTCTGACCTCTAAGCAGAGGAAGGGCTAGAGACTGAGCTCTATGAAAATTGTTGGAGAACAGAATTCAGAGAGCTTGTGAGTTGGTGAGCACATAGAGTTGCTGGGAGATAGGATGTCCAGAGAGAGCATGGAAGCTCTGCATGCTCACACACACACACACACACACACACACTATACCTTCCCCTTTGTAAATTTTCTATTTCACTACTTCCAACTTCTATGCTTTATAATAAACCAGTGAGCAAAAATAAAATGTTTTCCTTAGTTCTGCGAGTTGTTCTAGTAAATTATCAAAACTGAGGAAGGACTTATAGGAACCCCTGATTTATGGCCAATCTGGTCAGAAGCAGAAACGACCTGGGACTTGAGATTGGCATCTAAAGTGGAGACAGTCGGGGCGCCTGGGTGGCTCAGTAGGTTAAAGCCTCTGCCTTCGGCTCAGGTCATGATCCCAGGGTGCTGGAATCGAGCCCCGCATCGGGCTCTCTGCTCAGCGGGGAACCTGCTTCGTCCCCTCTCTCTGCCTGCCTCTCTGCCTACTTGTGATTTCTGTCAAATGAATAAATAAAATCTTTAAAAAAATAATAAATAAAGTGGGGACAGTCTTATTGGATTGAGCCTTTCAGTGTGCAGGACCTGATGCTGACTCCAAGTAAATAGTCAGAAATTAACCAAATTGTTAGATATCTAGTTGGTGTCAGAAAACTGGAGAAGTGGTATTACAAAGAATCCCAAATATTTGGTGTGAGGAGGAAAAACTTTCTCATTTGGAGTCTGATAAGACTGTGAATAAAAACAGTTCAATTACTAACTGCAATTTTATTTTAAATATTTATTTAACCAACTATAAGAGCCAGTGCTGTAGTTGTCTGATTCATGACTATAAAGCCCTTGATGGTAACAGAGAAGGAACATTAAGGTCTTCAATAAGTATTGATGAAAGAATAAATGTGATTACTAATAATATTTTTAGGACAGTTGCAAGGTCAAAAGACAGAATTTTAAGAGTTAAAAGTTAGGTAATATAGTAAGTATTTAGGGAATTAAGACAGTCAATGTGAACCCTATGTTCAAGGAGGTCAGCAGTCAAAGAAGAAAGAGGAAAGCATTACCGGAAGGTAGACAAGATCTAAGAAGGTAAGAGGTTATTTTAAGAAAGGAGAGGTATAAAAGTAGAAGGAAAACTGCCAATAAGAAAAAGAGAGAGAGAGAGACAAACAAAAAACCAAATAAGTTACCAGCAGAAGAGAGTGGTGTGGAAATATATAATGAAAAAAAGAATTTATTCTCAAGACGAAGGCTGCTCACAGACAGAGAAGTCAGTACACTTTTAAAATGAGTTTCAGGCTATGTTTTCTTTTCAAAATTTTTAGAGTCTATTGACTATGAAAAGGCAAAATTGCCTGCAGGCTAGAGAGGCCTATTAACACCCCCATCAAAGACAGTCTTCAGCTCACTAGGCAAGCAAAAGAAGAAGGAATCTGTATCTGGAGAGAATGCATTTATCATGGTTAGGAGCCTTAGGCCAAGAACTTTCTGCTGAGACACTTCTCATAGACGGAGCCAGGGTCACCTTACAAGCTAGGAGATGTGGAAGGAAATGGCATCTTTATATTTGCCTCAAGCCTATGTACCTTGTGAGCCAGAGACCTGCATGTTCTGTGCTATTAGTTCATCCATCTATATAAATGAATTACATTTGACTCTCTCTCTTCAATCATCATTGTATCTGGAAAAGATAATTTATTTCGAAGAAGTTAAATTGCATAGCTGCTTATACACAGGTGTTTCTCTTTGTTACTTTATAAGGATTAACTATTATTATTGAAATTAAAGTGATTAGTGAAGTATCATGCACAACGCAGGAATCAATCCTTTTTTGGGATCCACATCTTTATCTATTTTCCTGATAAAGATACTATACTGCCAGGGCACTTGGGTGGCTCAGTTGGTTAAGCATCTGCCTTTGGCTCAGATCATGATCCCAGAGTCCTAGGATGTAGCCCTGCCCTAGACTCCCTGCTCAAGGGCGTCTGCTCCTCCCTCTCCCTCTGCTGCTCTCCCTGCTTGTGTTCTCAGTGTCAAATATTTTTTTTTTAGTTAAAAAAAAATACCATGTTGTCAGAGTTCATTATGCTCCCTTGTATTATCTGTTGGTCCCTATTTCTTTGTTTCATCTCCAAGAATATCTCAGGATAATATAATCTAAGATAAAAAAAAATGAAAGTGATGATAATAAAAAACAAAGAATATGGAAATAGAAGACCATGATTCAAAAGGCAATTCTATTTATTTACAAAGTTTCTTGATCCACTAAGCATCAGTTACTTTAAGAAGTGGGGCTAATATCATCATTCCCCATACTATTCTGTTTGTCAAATATTCCAATTCATCCTTCCATTAACACTCATAGTAGGAGTACATGTATTGAGACTCTTCTAGGTGATGAGGCCATGTGACCACTTCTGGTCAAAGAATTTTGAACACAAGTGATGTCTCACTTTCAAGCCAAGCATGTAATTATTATGAGACCAACTGGTGTTTTTTTTCTCCTCTGCAAGCTATGATGGAATCATTCCATATGTTCCTGTCCCATTATTCTGAGTCTCAGTGGAAGGACAGCTAGTATGAATACCCCAACTCCTTCATTTCTAAGTTGAACAATAGGAAAATTAAAAACAACAACAACAACAACAACAAACCCACAAAAACAAAAAAATTTTTCTTATTATAATTCATTTTCTTCTCAAGTTATTGCAACATAACCTAGTTTATCCTCATATACAAATTAGTACTGGAAATGGGGTATTAAAGTAGTACTCCACCTAAAACATGTAGTATTGGCTTGAGAAATAAAATATTAATAGCATCTGTTGTTTACTATTATTTGCTTTTTGAAAGGTAATCCATAAAAGAGATGCTCTCAAGGAAAAAAAAAAGCCATATTTACAAATATACTTAAAGGAGGAAAAAAAGGAGTCTGGAAACTTGGTTCTTATTGAATAGGAAGAAGTCACGTTTTTCCTACTTTAAGTCATAAAAGAAAAACTTGAGAAATACTTTAAGTCACAAGGATTGATTAAAATTAAACCTCCTGGCAATAAATGGATTCAGATGATGCATAGTAAATACTTTCAAGTGGAAAATGGCACAGAGGAAAACAGCGAATATATGACTTTTTTATGTAAGACTGATAGACTCACAGTGCCTTGTAATTAATTCAAGAGAAAGTGACATGGATGAAAGAAAATGAAAAGAAAGAACTGAGTGTGTGTCATCATGAGTTCATGAAGTTGATTAGAACGAAACTGGTAGTAAGCCAAGTATATTTTTGTAAGACTATAACCAACCAAAAAAGATGGCAATGATGTGTAATTTGTTTTAGTTTCATAGGTCTGCTGTGACAAAGTATAACTAAGTAGGTTCTTGGACCACAGAAATATACTGTCTCACAGTTCTGGAGGCTAGAAATCCAAGATCAAGATATTGAAAATATTGATTCCTTCTGAGATTTGTGAAGGAAGATCTACCCCAGGCCTGTTTCCTTGACTTTTAGATGGCTGTCTTCTCTCTGTTTCTTCCATTATCTGTCTCCAGATTTCCTCTTTTATAACAACACCACTCATATTGAATTAAGGGTTGACTCTATTCAAGTATGCCCTGTGGATTAGTAAGGATTCTTCCAAGGGACAGAACCAATAGGAGACACATATATCTATAAATATATATGTGTGTGTGTGTGTGTGTGTGTGTGTACACACACACACACACACACACACACATACAGAGAGAGAGAGAGAGAGAGTCAGAGAGAGACAGAGATTTATTTAAGGTATTACCTCATTCAATTATGGAGACTGTGATTTTCTGTTTTCTGGAGGTTGTAGACACAGGAAAGATGATGAGGGTATAGATGAAAGATATAGTTAAAGGTCTGGAAGCCAAAGAAACAATAATGTAAATCCTGGTCCAAATCTGAAGGCCTGAGAATCAGGTGCACTCAAATCCTCCCCTCCTTCACCTTCTGTCCTATTTTGGCCCCCAGTGGATGAGGTGATGTCCAACCACACGGCAGACAGCATTGTCCTTTATTTAGTCTATTGATTCAAATGTTACTCTCTTCTAAAAACACCCTCATAGACACAGCCATAAATAATATTTAACCAGATATCTGGGGATCTCATAATCCAGGTGAGTTGACACATAGAACTGATTATCACAACCTTGACTCATTTAATTACATCCTCAACAGTGGATTTCCAAATCAAGTTACATTCTGAGGTACTGGGCTTTAGAACTTCAACACATGGATTTTGGGGGAGACATAATTCAACTCCTAACACTCTTTGTATTCCAACATTTCATAGGTAGGGGGAAGCTCAGAAATCTACTAAGCTCTTAACAAGAGCACGTTCTATCATATGTTCTCTAGACAGAGAACATAATGGATAAGGAAGTTCTTTTTACAGGGCAAAGGACTCAAAAAAATTCTTAGTTGTTGAATGAATTGTTGAAATGAATTCTAAATGCATTTCAGTTTTTCTAGATGTACATGATCATATTTCCCATAACCATTGGTATTCTAGATACTTCAACTGTTTTTCCTTACATAGTTGTCATAGAGACCACTAAGTTAGGACTATGTGGCCATTATGGGACAATCTGCTCCAACGTGAGCAAGTTAGTGATCTTCCCTAAAAGTTCAGAAATGTTATCGAGGAACAGTTGTTAGTTTTCCTCTTGGTACCTTTAGCTGAACGTGGAAATGATTGCAGATGATGACCTTGTTTAGTGCCAAGTAAGGAAAAAACAAAACAGAAAAACAACAGGCAGTTGATATAAGAGGTAAGAGGAAAGTAGAAAATGTTGAAGCCCACAATATCTGATCCTGGGTTTCTAGCAACTCTCCAGCTTTTCTTTAGAATCAATTCCTAGTATTGACTAGTCAATTTCTAGTATTGACAATTATTTTTAAAAAATATTTTATTTATTTGAGAGAGAGAGAGAAAAAATAGGGGGAGAGGCAGATGGAGAGAGAGAGGAGAATTTTCCCACAGAGCAGGGAGCCTGATGGAGGACTCCATCTCAGCACCCTGGGATCATGACCTGAGCCAAAGGCAGACGCTTAACCAACTGAGATACCAAGGCACTCCCTGAAAAGGATTTCTGCCCTCAATTTCCCAGAGGTACCACGGTGTCCTCCTAATACTACATTATCTGTTATTGTCTTATTTCTACTGCTGCTATTGATTGGTCTGTGGCCATCAGAGTTAGTTTTGATTGAACACAACTAAATGGAAACTATTGAATACAGAAACCATCTAGAATGGAGTGTTACCAAGGACAGATACTAAATATATTATATTATATTATATTATATTATATTATATTATATTATAATGTTATATTATATTATTTTAGAATTGATTGAATTGAAGGAAATTATAAAGAAGTGAACTTCCCTCCATAAGACTGGGAAGATGAGAAATCATTCTGTAAGCACTAAAATATTTGATTATTAAAATTAGATGATGTGCCTATAGATACTAATTTTATGTCTTACACCAAGAGGGTGCACCAATAGCTCTTTCTTAGCTGAAGTAGAAATTATGGCTACTAGGTTTAGCAAATATTGTAAAAATCTGTCACACTGATTTTTTTTCCTGAAAATTCAAAGTATATCCTTGTTTAGGAGTGATATAAACTCTGTGAATTTGTTTTATTTCCTTTAGTTCTAGTGAGTGATAAGTCCACTGAACATATAACACATTAAGAAATAAAGGGGAAATATAGGATATCTTTGCAGCCTGACTTGTCACAATTTTTAGTGAATAGAATAAAAAAGAATTGCTTTACTTCTTCATAATTTCAACATCTATAAAATGAGTTTGGTGTTTTGTTATTTGTCAGAGGCCATGGTGAGCCTTCCTGACTGCTCCATTTGTCACTGTAACACCTGGAATGCAATTTTGGATTTTTTGTCTCAAAGATGTCATACGGGAGGAATGAAGTTTTTCAGTTCAATGAGTATTTCCATACATTGTTCACAACTCAGAATTTGCTCAGTTTAATCTTTGCTGCAAACCTCTGTTTGTACTGCATAGATCTTTTGCTGGCTCTTCATGACATATCCTTTTGTAAGAAACTGACTAGCACAATCTCAGCTACTTCTCCACTGGAGGAGGTATAGTAGTTAAACTTCAGACATCTCTAGTACTTCAAAACTGAAAAAGAAAAAATACATATATATAAGCACTATCACAGCTATGGCCGATAATAAAATTCCTTATGTTTTTGTCTCCTTGAGAATCCCAAGTGTGTTTCATAACATAATTGACTTTTTGTGAGTTCCATAGTCCTTCTGGTGGTTGGGTGGTACACCTTTAAAGTCGGCCTCCAAAATACCATGAACACTACAAGATCACTCATGTTATAGGATATATTTTTAATCTCTTTTATATATATACTATGTACATACTCTCTCTCTATATATGTATACATATTTCATGTGGATATACACATTTAAAATAAATATCTTCCCAAACAGCATTTTAAGAATACTTTCCATTTAAAAATCCCCAAGATAGCTCACATACCATCAGAATTTGTGATTATGATTATCAAATATATACCTAATAAAAAAGCTCATTATCTTTTTAAGACATAAAAAATAATTTTACATTTTTCTGAGTAAAACTCTATTTGTGGCCATCAGCTTTTAAAATACATAGCCATAGTTTAAATGGGAGTTGAAGAGTTTCAGTGACTTTAAAAATAATAGAAACTATAAGTTTGAATTCTAGAAAACATAAGAGGGAGTTGTTAAGATACATGTCTGTATTATGCTAAAGACATAAACCACTCCAGAATCTTAGTGGCTTGAATACCAGAGTTTCATCTCTTCTAAACGCTATGTGTTTTTCATGGGTTGACTTGATTGTTGTTCAAAGCAGCTAACGTCTGCAATAGTTACTGACGCGACATGTACTATTTTAAAGTTGCCAAGCACAGCACCAGACAGAAAGAAGAATGCCTACACCAATTATTAGACAGACATGGCATATATCACTATTCACTGGCCAGAACTAGTCAAACAGTCCCATTCAGCCACAATGGGCTAAAAAGTCCTGCCTTTCATCTACTCAGAAGGTGAGGAGAGCCAGATACTAGTGAGCAGAACTAATTATTTCTCCATCAGAGAATAAAATGTGGAATTAGCAGTCGTACCTTTCAATTCTATTACCACTGCATGATAACTTACATTAATAAAATGAGTTTATATTTGCTACTATTTTCTCTTCTTTAAAATAAGGACGTACTATTCACTGTAATATTCTAAGGATCAAATGAAATCTGGTAATACACGAAGCATTGTATGTAAGATATAAAATATTGCATCATAGAAAAATATCAAGAAAAAAGTCTTTTCAAAATAAGCAAAAAATAAGCAAAAAAGAAATTACTAAGCTCATGCAGCAGAAATTAACTTAAAATGTTTGCTTTTACAAGAGAGAAAATGTAATAAATTGATTCATTTGAATTAGTGATAATTACCCATCAAAAGGTTTCCTATGCTGGGATACCTGTGTGGCTCAGTCTTTTTAAGTATCTACCTTCGGTTCAGGTCATGATCCCAGGATCTTGCATTGGCTCCTTGCTCATCAGGGAGTCCACTTCTCTCTCTGCCTACCCCTTCTCTTGCTTGCTCTCTCTCTAATAAATGAATAAATAAAACCTTTTTAAAAAAATTCTTCCTATGCCTAATGTATTGAATTTAAATATAAATTGGCACTAATTAATATTGGCTATTTTTCTGGATGCTAATTGATATCACTGCAACAAAAATATTGTATTTTTTCTCATTTAAATAGTCCTTTTTTCTTATTTTTTTAGAATCTTTTATTAACAGTATGTCAGTGAATTTTGATTTCTGTATATTTTAGTGTGGGTTTTTTTTTTTTTAGTTCACTTAATTAGATTAAATTTATTCTAGTAGTTTATAGCTAATTATTTGAGAATTTGCTAGGTCAGTAGTCTTGTTTATAAATAACAGTTTTAAGTTTCACTTTCCAATATTCACGTTATTATTTTGTATCTGGCCTCATTTTAACTGACTATATCTCATATTTGGGGGAAGTTAGGAATGTATTTGAACATTACCAGAAGAGATGTGCAGAAAAGAGTAGCTTAAGCAAATTAAGAGTTGATTATTATCTTGGGAAAAAAAAAAAAGAAAAAGTCAAGAGGTAGACTCATTAGAGGCTGGTCTAGTAGCAATCCTATCTCATGAATCCTAAATCCAACTCTTTACATTTTATACTACAAACAGTAAAAGTGAGAATTTGTTCAAAGAAAAATTAACATGCTAATTGATATCACTATAAATTCATAATCACTACTCTCTGATTAGGTCTCTGAATTCTTTTATGCGGCCTGCCAGTTATGCTATATCTAATTTCACTCTGTCTTTTCCTATTCAGATTATAATTCTGTATATTCTCTTTTGTCCTCAAACTTCCAAAATCTTTTATCCTCATTCTCTTTCTAAACTTAAACCTTGCTTCCTATATGTTTATAAAAGTTAAAACAAACAAAACTTGCTGCAAGTTCCTATCTCCTTACCCTACTTGGTGTCTGTTTCCATGTGCACTCTCATATATTCTGTTCTTTTGAACAGTAAATGGTCCTAGCTAAGGTTAATCCTGAAACTTGCTTGTTAGAACCTAGATCTTCTCTGCCAATCAAGCAATTTGCTACAGTTTTGCACCATGGAGTATGATATAAACTGTGGACTTCTCATTTATGGCCTTTATTATGTTAAGGTCCATTTCCCTATACCCATTTTGTTGAGAGATTTTATCATAAATGGTTGTTGAAGTTTATCAAATGTTTTTTCTGTATCTACTGAATGATAATGATTCTTGTCTTTTATTTTGTAATTGTGGTGTATCACAGTAACTGACTTGTGGATGTTGAACCATTCTTGCATCCCTGGAATGAGTGCCATTTGAAAATGAAGGGAGGAAAAAAAAAAGTCCATTTAATCATAGTATATGATCCTTTTAATGTACTGTTGAATTTGGTTTGAAAATATTTTGTTGAGAATTTTTGCATCTACATTCATCAGGAATATTGGCCTATAATTTCCTTTTCTTGTGGTATCCTTGCTTGGTTTGGGTATCAGAGTATAAGACATGATCAGGAGCAGGACAAGGATGCCCACTCTTGTCACTTTAACTCAAGTAGTATTGGAAGTCCTAACCACATCAATTAGATAAATAGATAGATTTCATCTAAATTAAAATGAAGAATCAATACTCTCATTATTTGCAGGTGCCATAATACTATGTATAGAAAACCCTAAGGACTCCATCAAAAAAACATAATTAGTAAACAAATATAGTAAATTGACAGAATATAAAATCAACATACAAAAATCTGTTGAGTTTTTATAGCTAATAGTGATGTACCAGAAAAAGAAATTAATTAAACAATTCCATTTATAATTGCATCAAAAAGAATAAAATATCTAGAATAAATTTGACCAAGGAAGTAAAAGATTTTTGTATTGAAAACTACAAAACATTAATGAAAGAAATTGAAGAAGACACAAATAAATGGAAAGGTATTCCATTTTCATGGATTAGAAAAGTTAAAATTGTTATAATGGCCATGCTATTCAAAGCAATCTACAGATTCAGTGCAATTCCTATAAAAATTCCAATGGAAATAAAATAATCTAAAAATTTGTATGGAAACAGAGAGCCAACCAGGACCCAGATAGCCAAAATAATCTTGAGAAAGAAGAACAAAGCTAGTGATTTTGAGCTATATTACAAAGCTATAGTAATCAAAACAGTATTATACTGGCATAAAAACAGATATATGATCAATGGAACAGAATAGAGTATCCAGAAATAAATCCGTGCATATATGGTTAATTAATTTATGACAAACTTGTCAAGAATATACAATGAGGAGAAAATATTTGCAAATCAGAGAACTAATATTCAAAATATATAAAAAACTCAGACAACTCAATAACAAAAAACAATTTGAATAGAAAATGGGTAGTATATCTGAGTAGAAAATAAGCAGATGGCCAACACATCCATGAAATGATGCTCAATATTATTAATCACAGGGAAATTAAAATCAAATCCACAGTGAGATATCACAATGCATCTGTTAGGATGGTTAATTTAAAATGATAAGATGGGGATGCCTGGGTGGCTCAGTTGGTTAAGCAGCTGCCTTCGGCTCAGGTCATGATCCCAGTGTCCTGGGATTGAGTCCCACATGGGGCTCCTTGCTCGGCAGGAAGCCTGCTTCTCCCTCTGCCTCTGTCTGCCACTCTGTCTGCCTGTGCTCGCTCTCTCTCTCTCCCTCTCTCTGACAAATGAGTCCCACATCGGGCTCCTTGCTCGGCGGGGAGCCTGCTTCTCCCTCTGCTTCTGCCTGTGCTCGCTCTCTCTCTCTCTCCCTTTCTCTCTGACAAATAAATAAATTTAAAAAAATAAATAAAATAAAATGATAAGAAATAACAAGCACTGGCTAAGAGGTAGTAAAATAGCAACCCTTGTGCAACATTGGTGGTAATGTAAATTGGTGTAGTGATTATGGAGAACAGTATGGAGTTTCCTAAAAAATTAAAAATAGAACCACTATATGATCCAGCAATTCCACTCTAGGTATTTATCCAAAGAAAACAGAAACACTAACTTGAAAACACATGTGCATCCCAGTGTTTATCATGGTATTATTTAAATAACCAACGTATGGAAACAATCTAAGTGTATATTGAAGGATGGATGAACAAAGAAATTGTTGTACACACACACACACACACACACACACATATACACACCTTGGAATATTATTCAGCCATGAAAATGAATGAAATCTTACCATTTGCAACAATATCGATGAAAGTTGATAGCATTATGCTAAGTGAAATAAGTCAGACAGAGAAGGACAAATATTTTATGATCTCTCTTATCTTTGGAATCTTAAAAAAAAAGGAAAAAGAAAAGGAAACAAACAAACAGACTTAGAGATACAAAGAACAGATTGGTGGTTGCCAGAGTGGTGGGTGTGGAGGGGTAAAATGGGTCAAGAAGCTAAAAAAGCCAAAACCAAACAAAAAACTGAATGGCAACAATAGAGAAAAAAAAAAGTTCTCAAGTACATCCCCAGATCTACTGAATCAGAATAAACATTTTAACATGATCCTAGTATGATTCATACATGCATTAAAATTTGAAAAAAAAATTACAGAAATTTATTTCTCCCTATTCTCTTCTGGGTCAATGCTATCAATATTCTAATATAACATATGTTAATCTCATAAACAAAATATTTTCCCTTGTTCCCACATTCCAGTCCAGCTACTGTACCATTTCTCTCCTTCTTTTTGTTGAACAACACTTTGTAACAGTGAAAGAAGACCCAGTTGTTGTCTTAACTACCTCATTTTAACCTCAGTTTGTACTTTCTAACTGACTAAGTTCTACTTTCCAGTTCATCTTCTAACTCTGGCAAAAGAACCAGTGGGGTCTCATGGTGGGAACTGAAACTGTCCCTGACAAGCTGTAACAGTGACTCTGATGCCAGAAAGATCCCACATGATTGGCCCCAAGACAACGATCAACATGATCTTTGTTGCCCAACTTCATGTACCCACTGACCTTTGTTCCATATTTTCCCTATATAAACCTTAGAAGTACCTTCATCACTTTGGAAACTGTCTTTGGGACACTAGTCCTCTCTCTTAAGGTGTTGCCCTCACTAAAATAAATTCCTTTATTGTTTCCCCACCAATCATCTTTCTGCCTTTGAATATTGTCAGCAGCTAGTGACCAAACCTAATCTCTCTGGGACTCCAGAGTCAGACGCTCTTGTAGCCTTGTTCTCTGGTTACAACTGTTTTCTATATTTGCTCTTTTCAACTTATTTCTTCACACTCTCCTTAATTCACTCGTTCCATCATGTTTTTATTCCTTTACTCCTCTGAAATTACTCTCATCAAAGGCCAGCAATGGACTGCACATTGCTAAAACTTGTGACCATTTCTCAAATATCATCTTACTTTAGAAAGTAAGTGACAGACCTGAACACTCTTTCTAGCTTGGCTTCCACCACACTATGTTTCCTGGTTTTCCTTTCATTCATAACTCTTCTTTCCTAACTCTTCTTTCTTGGTTTTGTGGTTTCTTCATCACTTTGAGGTCTAAATATCCAAATATCCCAGGCCTCAGTCTTTGGAATTTTTTTTTAAAGAATTCTATCCATATCTATTGTTTTGGTCATCTTATCCAAACTCATGGCATTAATTACTATCTATATATGGCTGACTCTCAAATACGTTGTCTATGGCAGATCTCTGTCTAGAATTTCAGAGAAAACACACATACACAAAGCCAACTTAACATTTATACTTGGGCATATAATGGGGCATCTCAAACTTATCATTTCTATAATTATCTGTTGATATGAACACCCATTTATCTCAAGTAACTGCAATTCCACCTTTTTAACTGCGCCAAATCAGAAACTTGGGGTCAAACTTGACTCCAGCTTCTCTCCATTCACTATATCTGGTTTATCAGCAAGTCTTCAGGATGATCCTTCAGGACATATCCAGAATTTTACCACCTCTAACCAGCTCTACTATACCCCTAGATCTAATTCTCTATCAAATCTCATTCAGATTATTTCCATATAACTAGTTGCCCAATTTGTAATGTTGTCCATATTCTTACCATAGCAGCCAGAGAAATTACATTAATACCTGAATCAAATCAAAACATTTTTATGTTCAAATCCCTCCAATGATTTTTCTTCCCAATCAGATTAAAAGCCAACATTGTTTTAGTCCATTTAGGCTATTGTAACAAATATGTCACAAATTGGGTAACTTATAAACAAAATATTTTTTTTCTACATTCTGGAGGCTAGGAAGCTCAAGATCAAGGAACTTGCCAATTTGGAGCCTGGTGAAAGCTACTTTCTCATAGTCATCTTCCTGCTGTGTTCTCACACTGTGGAAGGGGTAAGAATCTCTCTGGGGACTCTAATAAGACCACTAATCCTATTCTTGAGGGTTCCACCCTCATAACCTAATCACCTCCCAAAGTACAATCACACTGGGGATTAGGATTTCAACATATGAATTCAGGAGGATACAAACATTAGACCATATCAAATATCTTACTATAAAACCTACAGGGCCAACAAAATCTGGATTCTAGAAATTCTCACTTTAATTCTTTCATTCTCCTCCCAATTTTCCTCTGTCCAGCTACACAGGCCTCCTTAAGGCTCCTGAAACATGCCCAGCCCTCTTTTCTCACAGGTCCTTTGTCTTTGTTCTTTCCTATTCATGAAAGGGTCTTGCCTGGAATAGCACCATAGCTTCCTCTCACATGGTTTCAGTTTTGTCTTTTTTCTTCCTTCCTTTCCTTCCTTCTTCTTTTTTTTTTTTAAGACTTATTTATTTATTTATTTGAGGAGAGACCTAGAAAGCAAGAAGGGGAAGGGGCAGAGGGAGAGAATCTTCAGGCAGATGACCCACTAAGCTCAGAGCTGGACATGGGCCTCAATACCATGATCCATGAGATCATGACCTGAGCTGAAACCAAGAGTTAGGCATTTAACTGACTGAGACACCAGGTGCCCCTCAGGTCTGCTTTCAAAATGACTTGTCAATCAGACGTTTATGGCAACCTCATCTAAAATCCACTTCCCTTCCCCCTAATAAACTTTATTTTTTTTCATGATTATTCTGTATGTTCTACTTAGTACTCATCACTCTCTAAAATACTAATTAATAATTTCTCATTTCTAATTTTTCCTCTTTATTTTTCATCAGTATAATGTAATTCCATATAGATAAGGAATGTTCTCAAAACCTGGAATAATATAGTACTTAATAACAAACCCTTGTACCTAATAGGAGTACCAGAAATATTTATTGAAGAAGTAAAGAAATAAGTATCTCTTTCTTTTATGTGACTCTTCTGCTGTCTCATGGTGTTAGAGTAAGAACTGGGGGTCCAACTACCACAAAAGAGATTTTAATTCTATGGAAAAAATGGCCAAGTGCAAATGATTGCCTACAGCTAATTAAACTCCTTTATGAACTTACCTAAATCCTCACAAAATAGATCTCACTCACTCTGTAAATCACAATGTATTTAGATTTTGTTTCTATTTATAAGAAACTGGTTGGCATACAAATTTTCTTTTGTAGTATCTTTGTTTAGTTTTAATATCATAATTAAGCCAACTTCCTTGGTACATAAGAATTGTTTTTTTTTTCCCCCCTGAGTAGACTTTTCACCAAAGCTAAGACAAAAGTTAATTCCTTAGGCATACTGAAGTCAATCAAAATAAATTATCTTTTAAGTCAGAAGTAAATGATTTAATTTGAAAAAAAAAAAAGGTTTTTTTAATCAGTAGAAAGAGACACTTAGTGCAAAGTTACATTCAGTTTTATAGAAACGAATTTCATGCTGAGGGGTCTGTATATTTCTAGTTCATTCTAACTCTCTAAATATTCTTTTTAATGAATACTGCCACTGTTCAAGGGCTTGTTTGGCAAAACACTAAGCCAAAATATAGTGGTCTACCCAGCTTTATATCCATTAGTCCCAAAGGCTGTGAAGCCTTGAGCAGCTTCTTCCAGGTATCATGTAAAGATCTATCATGTGTGTCAGAAGTAAAAAAGAGATTAAAAAGCATCCGTGTAGGTATTTTCTTTGGATTTATACCAGCCCACAACCTCAATTCCTATTACTTTCAAATAATTTGATAATAATTTGACAACTCAATGCCTAATACCTTCAAAAAATTTGACAAACAACTCCTAGTACCCTCAAATAATTTGATGGAATGAAATAAAATATTAATTAAGCCTGTATGAAGCTTAACACATAAAAGCTGAATAATTGTAGCAGAAAATGCAATGAACTTAATTCTCATACATGCAAAGAACATTGACTGGAAAAATGAATAATTAATTCATTTACAGCTAATTGTGTGGGTATTTGACAGCCTTAGAGGGAAGTACCAGTATGCTCATCTGATAGTTGCGTCATTTATAAATTAAGCATGCCCAGAAGTGAAAGAGATGTGTCCATGGATGAAACTGTAGATAGCAATAATAATGGTAGTTCCAGACTTCATTAATCATCAGGCTTTACGAACATACTTCTGGGCTTGGGATATTTGGCTACTGCCTTTCACATAGCATACTCATTACCATAATCACGTTTTTCACACTCTTAATACTGTTTGTTGGGCTGACCACCTCTCTGACATACGTTTTCAAATCATATTATAACTATCTAATATTTCACTATTGTCATCAGAGCATTTGACCTACCAGTGCCATTTCTACTATATTAAAAAGTAACACTTGCCTAGTTTATGATTCCAAAGGCTCCACAGAAATTTAAAGCCACCAAATTTTTTACTAAAGTGTTTCCTTGTGCTATTTCTCATTTGATCCAAGACAGTTGGGAAAAACAAATATCTCCATTCTATTTCACAGATAAGAATGGTGAGATAGAGTCTCTTCTGTACTACCTTTCATTCACCTTAACAAGTACAAGATATGATTAGGGATAGGCTCTAGAATTCAGTCTCATCCAACCTCCCACTATCTGCTCATTCTGGAGTACTGGGCCCTTATTTAAAATCCCCAAGTTGGTGTTTTCTTGCCTGCCAAGTATATTTAAAAAGAAAACTTATTTACCTAGGGGTTTTTGTGAGTATCATACAAAGTCATTCTTTTAAAGCTTTTCCAGTGGGACCCGGAACAAAGTAAATAATACCTAAATGTTAGTAGACATTATTGATATTAGCAGAACTTCTAGCATATATCCTCCAATTTCAATGGCTTATACTTCTACAGTTGGCCAAGTCATTTACCTAATCCTCTTCCTCCCCATCAAATTTCTTTGAATTATGGCACTTTTATTTAGATGTTATAATATGTCAAACACTTACTCCTTCCAGCAGCTATTGTGTCACATCAGGAAGAATTTCCACATCACTGTTCTTCTATATTATTAAGGTGTTAGTATTTTTCTTAGGATGATCTCATTTTCAAGTTCTTGAGCCTCAAGTTATTCTTGATTTATGCTGTTCCAATTACTCAAGAAAACCTACTTAATCTCGGGAACAACAAATGTCTATGGCATTTTTTTCTCTTATAATAACGTTTTATTTTATCTGAAAATTGACATTTAAGCCATTTATTTAGTGGTCACATTCCTTATGTTCTTGAGGTTAAAACATTTAGATTACAAAATAAGTTTATGTTTTATGCCAAATTATAATGACAAAGTAAATGTATGAATATCTAGTGTTTGTTTAGAATTATTGGATGAGGGGGGCCTGGGTGGCTCAGTGGATTAAGCCTCTGCCTTCCGCTTAGGTCGTGATCTCAGGGTCCTCGGATCGAGGCCTTCATCAGGCTCTCTGCTCGGTAGGGAGCCTGCTTCCCCTTCTCTCTCTCTCTCCGCCTACTCTGCCTACTTGTAATCTCTCTGTCAAATAAATAAAATCTTTAAAAAAAAAAAGAATTATTATTGGATGATACCAGATCTTTGAAGATCATTTGAATTGTTTTCATTTGCTATTCTCAATATGAACAATCTAACTAGGTACAACTGTAGAAACTGAACTTTGGTTTCTTTCTTTCTTTCTTTCAATTTTTTAATCAGTGATCCATAATTCATTGTTTATGCACTGCACCCAGTGCTCCATTTATGGCATTTGACCATAACCCGCTCCTTCCTATTGCCTCAGGTCGAAGACAGGAAACTGTACTCTGGGAAGCTTCAGCCAACAAATTAGGGTTCTCTGTCTTTACAGATTTCAGAGTCTCCCTGGGTAGGGAAGGCTGCCATTATTAATCATCTCCTTTTCCCTGTTCTGATTATCTTAATATTGGCAAAAATGACAAATCTCTCCAAATTAATTCTCACTTTCAACTCAATGCCTATCAAAATCCCAACCGGAGGTATTGTTTTGATTTTTCAGAAATTAGCAAGTTATGTTAAAATTCATATAGAAATGTAAAGAACCAAGAATAACCAAAGAAATGTTGAAAAAGAAGAAGTAAGTTTGATAACTAATATTTCTTGGTTTCAAAACTTACTAAAATGCTACAGTAATCAAGAAAGTATGGTACTGGCAGAAAGATGCTCATAGATAAACAGACAGATTTGAGAATCCGGAAATAAACCCTTACATTTATGATCAACTGATTTCAACAAAGATAGGGTGCCAAAACACTGGGGGAAATAATGGTGTTGGCTATCCACATGCAAAAGAGTAGAGTTGTATGCCTCCCTTATATGTAAAAACAAACAAACAAACAAACAAAAAACTCCAGATGGACCAGAGAAATAAATTTAAAAATAAAAACTATAGACCTCTTAGATGAAAACATAAGCTATGTTTTCATATGGTTAGCCAGAACCTACTTAGATATGACACCAAAAGCACAAGACCAAAAAAAAAAAAGAGAGAGAGAAACAAATTCCATTAAAAGCAAACAAAACAAAACAAAATCTGTACTATAAACAATACCATTACACACACACACACACACACATCCCTAATGAAAGAACATACTTTAAGTCATACATCCGATGAAAGATTAGATTCAAAATACATAAAGAACTCTTACAACTCAATAATAAAAATCATAAATAATATATATTTTTTAAGATTTCATTTTTTTTAATCTGTCAGAGAGAGAGATAGCACAAGCAGGAGGAATGATAGACAGAGGGAGAAATAGACTCCCAGCTGAGCAGAGAGCCCGATGTGGGTCTCAATCCAAGGACCCTGGGATCATGACCTGAGCTGAAGGCAGATGCCCAGCCAACTGAGCCACCCAGGTGTTCCAAAAAGATAAAGAATCTTAAAAATAGATAAAGGATCTGTTTATGAATTTCTCCAAAGAAGATATATAAATGGCCAATAAGCATGTGAGAAATAGAGTTTAACAGTTTCACATGTTAGGGTTATAAAAATATAAACCACAATAAATACCACTTTACACACACTAGAAGGTATATAATCAAAAAGACCAGATAATAAGTGGATTAAAAGATATGGAGAAATTAGAATCCTTATGTATTGCTGGTGAGAATGTTAAATAGTGAGGCTGAATTGGAAAACATTTTGACAGTTCCTACAAGTGCTAAATACAGAGTTGTTATATAACAGCAATTTCATTCTCTCATACATATCCAAGATAAATGAAATCAGTCCACTCAAAACTTGTACATTAATGTTCATAGCAACATTACTCATAATAGCCAAAATTGAAAACAACTCAAATATTCATTTGCCAATGAATAGATAAATTACATAAATAAAACATGGTATATTATGATAATGGCATATAATTCACAAATAAAAAGTAATAAAGTACTAATGCATACTACAACATAG
Source organism: Mellivora capensis (assembly GCA_004024625.1). NCBI lineage: Eukaryota > Metazoa > Chordata > Mammalia > Carnivora > Mustelidae > Mellivora > Mellivora capensis. The sequence goes on along the minus strand of PISX010001129.1, from coordinate 51,257 downwards.
ATAAAGACTGGAAATCTATATTAATATATATGTCATATATATGTCAAATAAAAATCGTCCCAGGTTTTAAATATTTAGTTTGAAAATGTCTTCAAGTCCTTGCCACTAAATGGTATACTTAAATTTGTTTTGTGTAACAATTTTTATATGATTATAACAATTTGGATTTGTATAAAAGTCTATATTTTCAAGTAAAGTATAACACATTATTTACAGCTCATATACTGTTTCCCATGATGTCTGGTTCATTTACAATTACCTTGTTACTTCTTTAAAAGTTCAGGTGAAGAATATAGCAATTTTTCTCCATCTTGCAGGAGGGTATTTTGAGGCGAGGTAATTTAAATAATAATCTCTAGATGATATGTGATAATTAAATAGAATAGCTATTTGTCTGGTGTTTTCTAACAATATAACTATAATTATTCTAAAAGAAAGAAGGCACTGTTATGTATTGTAAAAAGACATAGAGGATTAAGGTAATTGTTTAAGGTAAAGGGAAATTTTTCTAAATTTTCTAGATAGTTTGGCTGAAAGCTTTCTTTTTAAGTCTAAAATCACATCAATGATTACCTAATTTCTCTTTCACTTTGCCTGTGTATATTTGACCTCAATAGCATGATGTTTTACCCCATCAGAAGCATCCAGATGATTGCTATACATTTTACCTTATCAAGCCATTTTATACATATAAATAAAGAATTTAAATTTGTAACTTAAAACATTTTAAATCTCACATTTCTCTTCCTTAATGGATATTAAAAAAATACTTGAGTTAATCTTCAAAAATTCTTCAATATATATTTGGATTCTATTCATTCAGGAAAAGAAGCTGAAATTAAGCTTATCATAAATAAAGGAGAAAAAACCTACATACCTATATTCAAAAGAGGAAAGATGATCAACTGTCTAGTTCTAGTTTGCAAACATTAAGTAGTCTGAACTTTCTTAAAAGTGGTCAGATTGCAAATGCAGATGTATAAGTGTGAGCATAACCCACACATTTATTTCTGTAAACTAACCAATAAGCATTCTTGACGTTATTTTCAGATTCAATATGTATAAGGCTGAAAAGAACTGAGTTTTCTACTATAATTTGGTACTTACTCAAAATTTTAGGTTTTCTCATAAGGTCATTGAAAGCTAATGACTAAATATGGGTAGAAACAATTGATATTTCTTTCTTTTTTTCTGAAAGGTATAGACCAAAACTATCTACCAGGGAAACAGAAAAAACAAAGGGCAAGGTTTTAAGTCTGGATTATCTTGATTTATTGCCTACTTTGAAAAATATGCCACTTCAGTCTTCACTCAGTTTAGAGAAAGAGAGTCCTTTAAAAAATGGTTTAAAAAAAGATGAATTTCAAATTTACATTCTCCTTTAACTATTGTATTACTAAGAGAAATAAATCTTCAAAGCGCAAAAGAACTGCATCAATGGTTTCAGCACTAAATTATTATCTTCAAGGTTTCGATTCAAATGATACAGAGATTGACCCAATCTACTGTATGTGGGTTTTATACTGAATGTGCAAAAAACATTGTTTCACGAGTTGCTTAGTTCCGCTGTTTCTGTAACAACTGTAGTTTCATAGACGTCATCATATTTATTCCATATTTAAGAAAGGGTAGAGAAAAAATTTTAAATGTATGTCAAAACAGCACATTATATATTCATATATAGGAAATTTGAGGAATTGCCTTCACTGAAACAAACTCTAAAAGCCTTAAAGCTTTACAGTGACAGACTTGGTAGGCCACACAGCCAGTGTAAAATTGGATTCAGTGTGATTATTTCTGGGCAATAATTCAGAGCAAATAACATCAAGGAAGGCTTGCATAAATCCAGATGGAAAAAGTGGATTTAAATCAAACTAATAGGTTGCAAAACATATGAAATATGCTTTGTACTGTGCCTTGGAGACACATGGCCAAATCCATATTCAAAAAGTAAAAACAAACCAGAGTGATTTGAAGAATAAATTACTTGTCATCGTGATCTTTAAAAATGCCAGAATTTAATGCAAAAATATAATCCTAACATTTATTGCAGCAAAAATAAATGTCAACATATTAGACTTAACTGGCAAAGCCTTGTGGTAGCATTTCTACAGAGTGAAAGGAACATGACAAGCTGTATTTCACATTTATTAGAATGAGATTTGGTCTTCTTTATCATAAGCAGTAGATTTAAACACTTTATTTTAATTTGCTTCATGGTATTGAGGAAAACATTGACTCAGATAAGAAAAAAAATGCCATATAATCTTGTTCACTGAAACAATCCATCAGTCTCAGAAGCTAAATATGTACTAGGACAACACGAAACCTTTATAGTTAGAAGAATCGAGTACAAAATGGCTGTAACACATTCCATGTCCCAGGCAGCATACGTGCGTGGGAAGTTTTGTGTGGACGCATAGTCATACATAATATATACAGGGTTTGGTTTGGTTTTATTTTTTGTGGTTTTGGTATCATTCCTTCTTATTGTTTGCAGAGCTGACAGTGAACAGTGTCCAGGCCTACGAGTTCTCTAATTCATTCTACCCCAAATAGGTTCTTATTTATAAAAGGTATTAAACACATATTTGATATCTGAGTGCCATTCCCAAAACAAAGCTTTTGAGCATTTACATATCGGATATTTTAGAATCGACTTAAGTAACACTCCCCATATTCTCAAGAGACAGAATATTCAAAAATTCAGATACTATGAACAAATGACAAATATACTTTCTTTAGACTTGATAAGGATCAAGCATAACAATATTTATCATAATAAATGTAAAATGTGGGACGCCTGGGTGGCTCAGTTGGTTGGATGACTGCCTTCAGCTCAGGTCATGATCCCGGAGTCCCAGGATCGAGTCCCGCATCGGGCTCCCAGCTCCACGGGGAGTCTGCTTCTTCCTCTGACTTTCTCCTGTCTCACTGCCTCTCTCTCAAATAAATAAATAAAGTCTTTAAAAAAAAAAATAAATAAATGTAAAATGTGTAGAGTGCACTCTACAAAACCAGTATGTGCATAAACACAATAAATATGTATATATGTAAATCCAAATGTTTGCATACACATTAAGTGTGCATAGATAAATACATAAATACCTTTTCCAGGAGGGCAGAATCTAAGTTTTTATTTGCATGAAGAAATGTGCAATTATACATGCAAATTTTGAAATGTCTAGTATGAAAATTAGTAATTTCAACACACTGCACTCTGCAAAGATATTTACATTTAAATATGAATCCACGTAACAGGTAGGTAATAAACAAAATTTTACATGTCTAAGCACAAATGTTTTATATAAATATCCTAAATGTTGAAAAAATATGTGATTAAAAGGATATAGCATATGCTACCACTATATACCAACAAATAATTAGACAATATATTCTGAAAATTTTTTTTCTCAAATGCCTACTATGGAATTTTTATGTTAAAAGTCACTACTTGGGAATCAAGACCTTACAAATAAACATTTTCTATACATTTGTTTGAACATTTAATGTAAATTTTAATAACCCTCATTCTTAAGTAGTTATCTGGGAAATTGCAATAATACTTTCATATTGTTTGGGAAAGAGTAAGAAGTAGCAGTATAATACACCAACATTTACAATTTTCTTTAGTTTGAATATACTCCAGATAGTCCTCTGCCAAATTAAAGTGTGCTATAAAAAATTAATAAGGTGAACTATAGGAACTAGTCTTACTAATAATGCAATCTCAGCCATCATTTACAATTTCTTGTTATTATCTTTAGGCTGTAATGTACTGAGAAATGTATTTTGATTATCTTCATGACTGGTATGTCTCATTCATGATGAGTTTGCTAACTCTGTACATCCATTAGTTAAATCATTCAATGAAAAATTATATATACACATAGCCCAGGGCTAGTCAGTTGCACATGGTTTATGAATATACATGAAGTTCTTTTATGCCCACTAGTAAACAAAGCACCATGGATTCCAAACAGTTGACCCTGGAGAAGCTTCTAGTCTATTATTGAGTCAAAATTCAGTAAACTTAAAACTAATATAACATTGTGTATCAACCATAGTTCAATTTAAAAAAAAAAAAAGCCCTTAGGCTAGCAAGGGTGACAAAGATGTCTGATTCAGTGTAAAGTGACCTAGCAAAAGTTTGGAGGCAGAGGAAACAGCTAATCCTGCCTGATTGGGGGTTGCGGCCAAATGGAATTATAAAACTATAATTATGAGGAAGGCTTTATGTAAAAGTGATTCATAACCTAAGGCTTGAAAGATAAGTGAGGTGGGGGGCTGGGGGAAGTGAGCAGAATGTAGGTATGATGCATATTCTATTTGGAGAAATACAAGTGGTAACATTTAGAGGCAGGTCAATATGAAAGTTGCTAAAAGACTAGATTAACAAATAAAGACATAGGTGCATTTTGTCTTGCCCCTGCCATCTACCCTCATTGTCCTGATGTTCTTATTTCCCTTCATTCAGGGAAAAAGGGAATCTATCCAATGCAAAATAAATTACTAATTAAAGTCAAGGGGTTTGCCCATAAAAACAGCAAATCTGTGCAACTCCTATGAATAAAAACAAAGCCATATCAAATGGAAACTACACTTAAGTCTAAATAAAAATAATTATTGCTTTTAAAAAAGAGACTAAGATCACAGGGTGAGTTTTCAAAATTATATACAATGTGCATATAAATATTTGTTAGTTTCCTTCTAAATATGAAACTACTTTAATAATTGGAAATTTCTTTAATTCCACTTTTCTCTTTGATTTATGTAATTTATGAAAGTTGTTTCTGATTAGTCATTTTCATTTGATATTGTATTGCTCATGCTAGCAGATAACATGATAGTAAAAAAAAATCTTGGAGACTTTTTTCCATTTTAAGTAGGATAGTAATATTATTTTGTATTAATAAGTGTATATTAGTAGAATTTACTAGATCCATTTAAACAGATTTTCAAATCACAAAAACTCAATGGAAACTATAAGTAAACTTTAGGAAGTTCTTTAAAACTAACTTATTTATCTTCACTACATGATGAATGACACTGATTTTTCCTTATAAGTGTATATACATACATATATACATACATATATACACTTATAAGGAAAAATCAGTGTCATTCATCACATACATAAATATATACACACACATATAATCTCTTCTTATCAACCCTAGACATTTATAACATTTATACTTCTTGCCAGGTGTACTCAGGGTCTCTTCCTTACCTATGATCTCTGTAATGACCACACAACAAAATTGGTTTTTGCCCTGGTGGCATTCATGTTAGAAGCTTCCTGATCACAATGGAACTTGACCTCACTGCTCTGGGTTGGTTTGTGGCTGGCTTGTGCTTTTGAGTTCCATCCTTATTCCCCCACTAGCTCTCCATCTATTTTCTGTCTGCTTGGCAATTGTCTGCTGATATTCTCTTGCTGTTTCATTTGTATGTACTTATTCCTGATGGGCATAAGAATTATATTCTCTCTTATTCATACCTACCTTGATTCATTTGATTTATAGCTCTGTTAATTAATATAGCCTGTTGGTATGCTTCATATAAATGGATTCACCCAGTATGCATTTTCTTAGTGCCTGGCTTCTTTTGCTTAGATTATTTTCATGAGATCCATTTATGCTCTTGAACATAGCAATAGTTTTTTTTTTACTTTTTTTCATTTTTTATAGAATTCCATCAAATTATATGTTTAATAGTAAAATTAAATATGCTTAAGTACATTTTAGTAATTCCAGTGTGAATGAAAGGAAAAGTAAGTTAATATGAAAAACCATATAAAGGTTACTAAGTCCAACGTTATTTATTATAGTAGATCAATGGAAGCCATTTGCTTCTCAATCTTTGAGGCAGTGGGTAGGCAAATTATGGTGAATATAAACCATGAAGGTCTTTACAACAGTTAAGCAATTAACCAAACCAAACAACCTAATGAGAAAAATACATACTGCTAAGGAGAAAAACTAAGTAAGTATGTAAGTACCACAATGAAGAAGTACATACAAAGAAAAGAGTAATGTACTTTTTCAAGAACACCAACTAACAAATAAATGCATTAAGCACATTAGAACAGGTGGCAGTGGAGGGTGAGTTGAGAAGGGTGAGGGATAAGGATTAAGGAAACCAGAAACAAACCTTGAGTGAATAAAGGATACTATTTCATGCACTGAACACATGATTAATTCGACACTCCAAACTTGAGATCCAACAAAATAAGAAAAATATCTACTCTATCCAAGATATTTGGCTGTTCCAAAATACACTCTAAATTCACCCATTGGTCTCCATTATAGGTATGACCATATTCCAAGCCCCCTTCACATCTTCAAACCTGTCTCATGCTTCCATTCTTTTACTCTATGGTTCTTTCTTCACCTAGCAGGCAAAAGGAGCTTTTTGAAACTTAAATCATCTCAGATCCCTCTCTCCATTGTTTAAAATGACTGATAGAATTTCCCATTAGAGTACTTTAGTCAAACAAAGTTGGGTGGATTCGCACTTTTAGCAAGAGAGATCAAACACTGTGGCAGGAGTACCTGGCATCTGTTTAAGTGGTTATTGGAAGGGAAGATTCAAAGATGTGTGGCTTTGTTCTGGACTGAGTACTGATAAACATGGGACAATATTAACATTCATTGTCTTAGTCATTTATATCCAGTTGGCAGAAGGAATGTGAAAGTTAAAGCTGTGTTGGTAAAGAATAACCAAGCATTCATGTGAGTTTAGAAAGAGGATGTTTGGTTATATTTGTGGTTCATAGTGAGTTCCTGGTGTTGTCTATATCAAACATGAGCATGAAATGGTCTTTTCTTTCATCTCATCTCATCACAGTGTCAAAGAGTGACCCCCTCTGAGACTGGTAGTGAAGTTATTCATGTTTAATAAGAGAAAAGAATGGCCTAGATTTTAATGCCAGAAGAGACAGTTGTTAGGGTCTTGCGTGTGTGTGTGTGTGTGTGTGTGTGTGTGTGTGTGTGTGTTAGGGTTGATGAAGTTAGGTTGCTGGGCATTAATTCATGATATCTAGATCCTTATCATTGCCAGCATTGTTCAGGAAGGTGACCAGCAAATATAATGTGTAATTGGACACAATTTGGTCTCCTTTGATCTTTTTGTCTCAGGTTCAATTTTCAAGTTACCCAATGTGTCAATGACTGTAGAATGACATTCAAGATTCTTGATAGGATTTATGGATGGACTGTAACACAGAAAATTGCTAAAACAAAATGATCATTAGGACTTGTAATAGGTCCTGAGTCTAGGGTCCTACATAAACAAAAGCAGACAATGAAAACACGTCACAAAATGCACCTGAGATTTTTCTAGCAATAGAATTATAGAAACTATGAACAAGAAAAAAAAATTTTAATAAAAATAAAAAAAGGAATTAGTAGCAGTGAAGTCATGCACACACAAAACAGAACAAATATGTTACAGAATCCCAATAACTGCAAAGCACAAGAGCAATGAAGGGAAGCAATTATGTCTTATCCAGAGTGATAAATAGGATAATAGGGGTTTTTTTCCTTCTCTGTGTCTCCTCACTGTAAACTCCCAATACATCAGGCAGCCTGAATAATAGCTGGTGCCTCTTGAGTGTTTAAAAGAGACAATCTAACAGTAACCAATAAATATTGAAGGAAGATTGAATGAAAATAGCGTGTCTCTTTCTGAAAGTTGAGAGGCCAAAACACAACCTTGCATCATGGCTCATACCCACATCTGATTTTCTCACAGATACTCTTTCTCCATCTCCAAGAACAAAATTACTGTCCAGACTGTGGAAAATGAAGCCGAACAATCATCATGGCATCTTCATGGAACTGCCTTTTAATGTGTTCTATCTCATACTCTAAGAGTTTTTCAGTGTTTCATATATAAATTCCAGATCAAAAAATTATTTTTCCTTTTTCTAGGTATCAGCTGTCAGAATTGGGGGCTACACTCTATACTCTGAAACTGTGTTGTTTTGTGAAATTTCCAAGTTATTTTTCCAAAGACTCAACTATTTTCCTACTACCTAGGTTCTTAGAGCCCCAGTTCTACATGAAGAGGTTAGGTCACCTACCGAGAGAAGCTTAAGAGAAAACTGAGTAAATAAATGCACACACAAACACAAACTCATGCCCTCTGCATAAAACATAACCACTCACTTTTCAGTCTTTATAACTGAAATGAAGTAGGCCTAAAAATACTATGCAATACCTAATTAAAAAATGATTTTCAGCAGTGGGATTGCTTGTCCATAAATTCCATATTCACAAAATATCAGAGATAAAATGGATGAGAGGCACTGTGTCCCCACCTGTTCATTTTCCAGCTGGGGGGAAAATAGTTATAAAATCAAGTGACCTGAACTATATTTTAGGTATTTATATGATCTGATTACCCATATCCCTGCCTATGCTGTCTCCCTGTATTAGTTTCTTCTCCCTCTCCTTCCTACTGTAAAAATACTGTGTCACCTGCCTTCCTGCCATGGCTTGCCAAGGTTTGCTTTATGGTTGAGGTTTGATACCACCATCCAACCTTGGTATGACTCAACTCTCTGTGCCTAAGACCTTTAAGAGTTATAGGGGTGCCTGGGTGTCTCAATGGGTTAAAGCCTCTGCTTTCAGCTCAGGTCATGAGCCTAGGGTCCTGGGATGGAGCCCAGCATCAGGATCTCTGCTCAGCAGGGAGCCTGTTTCCCCTTCTCTCTCTCTGCCTGCCTTTCTGCCTAGTTGTGATCTCTGTCTGTCAAATAAATAAATAAAATCTTAAAAAAAGTTATGGTCACAATTAAATGAATCAAGACACGTACAGCTCTTTGAAGTTTTTCTGAAAATGAGTAAACATTGAGTGAACTTCAATTGTCATAACGATGCCTAACTCTGGCTGTGAGATTTATATACTCTAACCACAAACATTTACTGTGTCCTTTCTGTGAGTCAGCATTCCTGTTTCTGGAGAAACACAATGATTGTTCTGACCATTCTGAAACAGCTTTCCATCTGCTCAAAGTGATAGATAATAAACTGTTAAGTTTTAATTGACATGAAATGTTTTATGGAATGGATATATGCAAGGTATTATAAAAATACAGAGGAGAAGTGAATGCTTTGAGAATGGGCTGTGATTTAAAATCCTAGTAGCTTTCCCCCCCCAGAAATATAGAACTGTTTTTATTGGGTTTGATTGGGTTATGATTGGGTTATCATATTGTGGTTATGACTATGGTTATGGGATGCAACCATGTGAAGAGGATGTGTATGAGTACTGAGTTGACAAAGGGACTGTGCTCATTATTATAATCTTTCTCCTAACTCCAAACCATAATCTAAATTTTAACACTAGAGTATAGGAACTTTGCAAACCACATTTCTGCTTTGCCAAAAGCAGATTCTTTGTTAAGCTCTTTCAATAGATGTTACAGAGTCACTGCAAGAGTAGAGGAAGAAGGGAATTATTTCTTGTTGTAGGATTCCTGAATTTGTATCACTCTGTAGCTGAATCTGGTTTACCATTTTTCCAATACTTACAGAACTAGCCTTATTTTGTAAAAACTGCTAACAACTTCCTCCTTAGTTATTGGAGTTTCAGCCCTGCAGGGGTCTAAAGCTTCTGAGTTCTTATAATTTCAATCTCCATCCTTAGTTTTCTCCACATTATTATTTCTCAGCTCCTTCCTGTGACTGTTACCTCCAAGATATTTTCATGTTCTTTTCTTGCCTTTTCTGATAATAATCTTCTACTAGGTAATGATTTTTTTTAAGATTTTATTTATTTATTTGGGAAAGAAAGGGAGTGCAGCACACAAGCAGAGGGAGCTGCAGAGGGAGAGGGAGAAGGGCTTCCCACTGAACAGGGAGCCAGACACAGGCTCAATCCCAGGGCCCCAAGATCATGACCTGAGCTGAATGGCAGATGCTTAACAAAAATTGAGCCACCCAGGCACCCCAAGGTAATGATTCTTTATATTAAATTATTTCTGTTCAAATAACGTATGATTTCTAACTCCTGATTGCATTCTGACTGATAAATATACTTGAGTTTTCCCAGGACCTCAACTAGTGCCAGAGAGTAAGCACTCAAAAAACATTTGTGGAATTGGTATTAATAACAAAAGTTAGCCACTATTGATACTTTGCCATCTCATGCTCTAGTCCTGTGTTCTACATGTATATTTTTATGTTATGATCACAACAATCTTAAGAGATAGAACTATTATCTCTGAGAAAAAAAAATGAAGGTTGATGTATACTGAATGCTAAACTCAATTTAATGTGAGGCACTATGGGATAGAACTCTCAGGTTATAAAAATTGGTCTGTTTGTGTAATTTATCAATTATGATTGTAAAATTATTTGTAGTACTCTCTTGCTATTCTTTTCATGAATATTAGATCTGTAATGATAACCCTGTTCATTCCCCATGTTGGTGACTTATGTCTTCTCTCCTTTTATTCTCTTTTTATCTTTGTCAATCATGCTCCTAATTGTGTTTTTTAATTGATTTCCTCAAAGCACCAGCTTTTAGTTTTATTGATATTTTTTATTGATATTCTCTATTTTTTAATTGATATTCTCTATTGTTTTATATTTCAATTTTACTGATTTCTATTATCTTTCTTATTTTCTTTCCCCTATTTACTTTGTATTTATTTTGCTCTTTTTTCCCCTATTTTCTTGGGATAGAAACTTACATTAAAATCTTTCTCTTATAAGGTGAGTATTTAGTGCTACAAATAAATGCTCCTCTCAATACTACTTTAACTTCATCCTACATAAGTTAATTTATTTTTATTTATATTCAGTTCTCTGTATTTTTTATTTCCTTTGAGACTCCCTTTTTGATCTATTGATTAAGTGGAACTACGTTGTTTAAATTTCCAGTGTTTATACAATTGCCTGTTGTATTTATATTACAGATTTATATTTATTTTATGATCATGAATATAATGCATATGATTTCAATTCTTTTAAACTTGAGTTTTGTTTTATGTCCAGGATATGAGATATCCTAGGAAACATGCATTCTACTATTGTGGAATGGTGAGTTCTGTATATGTCAGTTAGATCCTTTGGGGTGGGTAGGTAACTCAGTTCTATATTCTTGCTAATTTTCCATCTATTAGTTCTATAAATTACTGAAAGTGGCATGTTATTATACCATACTATAATTGTGGGATTTGTCCATTTCCATCTCTATCACAATTTGCTTCATACTGGTGGTTCTGTTGTTTGATGTGTGAACATTTAAAATTATTGTTTCCTTAGTAGACCAATTCTCATATTACTGATTAATGTCTTTATCTGTAGTAATTTTCTTTACTCTGAAGCCAATTTTATCTAATGATAATCTGTCTTGCTTTTTTCAAAGTAATGTTTACATGACATTTCTTTTATTTCTTTTTTAATTTTTTTAAAATTTCAACCTACCTATTTCATTGTATTTTTTTTTAAGATTTTGTTTATTTATTTGACAGAGATCACAAGTAGGCAGAGAGGCAGGCAGAGAGGGGGGAGAAGCAGGCTTCCTGCTGAGCAGAGAGCCCTGTTCAGGGACTCTGATCCCAGGACCTGAGATCATGACCTGAGCTGAAGGCAGAGGCTTTAACCCACTGAATCACCCAGGCGCCCCTATTTCATTGTATTTTAAGTGAGTTTCAAAGCATGTTTTTGGGCCTTTCCTCTTGAGGAACTAATTGTCTTTTAGTTGGTGCATTTAGATCATTTATATTTTAGATCATTAGTGTTATGTTAGATAAATATTGATAAACATTTCAGATAACTATTTTTACCACTTAAGTGTGATACTTAAGAAGTTTAAATAGTTTTATAAAAAGTGTGATTTTTTTTTGTTTTTGTTTTTGCTTCCTCTGATTCTAATCGCTTTATCATTTCTTACCTTCTTATCATTTTTTTCAACTTTTTAATTTAAGGATTCTACCTTTATTTCTTTAAAATGTGTTTGAGTGTGTTGTTTATTATAAACTATTTTGTGTTTACTCTGGTTATTACAATATTCATACATAACTTAGCACAGTCGAGCAACTTACTATTTCAAAGAAAGTACAGAAAATGTACTTCCAATGCAATCTCATTTTGAAAATATGATTCTCTTTAATGTTGCTACTACATGCATTGAATATATCATTTAGTATTATAATTTGTGTTTCAACCATCAAAAATGTTTTTAAAAACCTACCAAAAAACGTAACCTATTATATTACTCCTGTTTTTACCATTCTAATCTTTTTTTCCTGAAGTTTCAAGCCTTTTATCATTTACTTTGTTTTGAAAAATTCCATTAGTCATTGTTTAGAGGTGACTTTCCGGGACTCCTGGGTGGCTCAGTTGGTTAAGCGGCTGCCTTCAGCTCAGGTCATGATCCCAGCGTCCTGGGATTGAGTCCCACATCAGGCTCCTTGCTTGGCAGGGAGCCTGCTTTTCCCTCTGCCACTGCCTGCCACTCTGTTTGCCTGTGCTTGCTCTCTCTCTCTCTCCCTCCCTCTGACAAATAAAAAAAAAAAAAATTAAAATGCTCAATTTCTTGACCCATGTTCTAAAAGGATATTTTAAAAAAAAAAATAATAAAGGTGGCTTTCCTGGCAATACTTTCATTTTATCCTATTTTATATTTATTTACTTGTTTCATCAAAGAACTCTTTTTTAAGTTTATTTATATTCCAGTTATTTAACATAGTGTAGTATTATTTCAGGTGAACAATACAGTAATGCTTTTAAAAAAGTATTTTTAATTAAAAATGTTCTTAATTTAAAAATATTTTCCTTTCTCTGAAAATATTTTATTACTGAAGAATATTTTTACTGGAATCTGGGTTGACACTTCTTTTCTTTTAGTACTAGAAAGATATATGTACTATCTTCTGTTTTCTATGAGATATTCACTGTTACTTGAATTGGTGTTCCTCTACATTAGTCTTTTCACTGTGGCCACTTTCAAAGCTTATCTTTGCCTTCAATTTTCCAAAGTTTAATTATGATGTGCTTTGGCTTAGATATTGTTCATTTTATCCTACTTAAGATTCACTCAACTTCTTGGTCTATAGGTTTATGTTTTGTACCAAATTCAGAAAGTTTTTAGCCATTATTTTCTTGAATATATATTTTAGCTCCTCTCTCTGTTTTTTACTTCTGGAACTCTATTAGTATGAAATTTACTATTTTTATTATTGTCTCACAGGTACCAGAAGCACTGTTGTTCTTCTTTTTGCAATCTATTTCTCTGTTTTTCAGATGGAGTAAATTCTACTGATCCATCTTCAATTTCACTGATTCTACTTTTTGTCAACTTCACTCTTCTATGTAGCCCATCTAGTAATTTTTTGTCATTATATAATTTTTTTTCATTTCTATTATTTCCATCCAGTCCCTTTAAAATTTTCTCTTTCTTTTCTAAGACTAGCATTTTTTTCCAAGGGTACCTGTAATTGCCATAGAAGCATTTTACTTTATAATATTTGTTAGAGAATTCCAACATCTGAAGTCATTTCAGTGTTACCTCTGAATTTCTTTTCTCATTCAGGTTGTGATTGAACTGGTGCTTGTCATGATGAGTCACTCATGACTATATCCTGGGTACCGTGTTAGATTCTGGACCTTTTTCTGCAGGCAGCCACTCTGCTTAGTTGTAGTGGACAGATACCAGGGAAGGTACATGTTCATGTCTATGTTGGGTCCTGTTGACACCACCCCAGCTAAAATGGAATTTTGACTCACACTACCTTGTTGCAGTCACATAGGAATGCAAGCAGGTCCCAACTCAGCACTACTGGCATGAGGTGAGGGGAGAACCAAAGTGATGATAACCTTTCCTCACACTGCCTCATTTAATTTAATGCTGATGAGTGGGTGTAGAGGTTTAGTTTCCCACTAAGTCTAAGTGAAACCAGGGGCTGGGGAACTTGGAGGGCTGACAAACCCTAGCACACACTGCTTTATTCAGTCTCTGGACCCTGCTGACATACCTTGGCTGCAGAATCAGATGCTGCCTACTTCTACTAAGTGAGGGATGGAAAGTTAGTTTCCGGCTTGCTGGCTAACACAACCAAGTGGTGGACTGAATCATCATCATCTGCTTCTGCAAGGTGGGAAATTGGGCTGAAGCTTCAACTCTGTGATGAGCCCTGCTGAAACCTCATGCATGTAGGTGAAACTTTACTATCAATGTTTGGCTGTGATTAAATGACTATTGCCAAAACTCTGTTGTTAGGCAACCCTTGCCCTCAGTTCCTTGGCCAAGGAGAAGGCTTTCCTGAATCTGTTTTTATCTGGTAGGTCCAGGTTGGAGACTTCTGGAACTCCCTTTCCAGAAGGAAAATGTGAGGCAAAGACTTGGATTCATTATCATTTCATCCCTCACATTCTGGAGTCCTCAAGCAGTCTGCTTTCTATTTTCAAATTTTCAGAGACTTCTTATCATGGCTTATTGTATTATATTTAGGTTTTTAAATAGTAAAACAAAGGGCCTGGAAAGAATGAGGCTACTCCATATTAAAAATGTCTTTAGATTAAACCTCAAAGATAATTAAATAAAGCTTTGAGGATTAACTCTTACAAGTATATAAAAGGGATAGCAACCTCTGTGAATACTGTCTGTATCATTAATTTTATATCTTTGGTTCAGCCTCTTAAATGCCATGAATTCTGTCTCCTCATAAAATGGAGATGATGATTTCAATTGAATAGTCATGAAATAGCACACCGAACACAATCATCACAATACATTGACTTGCTTGCTTGCTCCCATCACCTTTCACCTCTCATCCTATATTGGTCCAGTTTCTATAAGTAGAAAGTCCTCTTCCCTCTAGCCTGATTTACTTATGCAGCTCAGAAGATTCTTTTTGTTGTTGTTGTTGTTGTTATTTTATTTTTTTCTGTGTTCCAAGATTCATTATTTATGTACCACACCTAGGGCTCCATGCAATACATGCCCTCCTTAATACCCACCACCTCCTTAATACCCCCCACACCCCCTCCCCTCCAAAACCCTTAGTTTGTTTCTCAGACTCCATAGTCTCTTATGGTTTGTCTCCCCCTCCAATTTCTCCCAACTCACTTCTCCTCTCCATCTCCCAATGTCCTCCGTGTCATTTCTTATGCTCTACAAATAAGTGAAACCCTTGATAATTGACTCTCTCTGCTTGACTTATTTCACTCAACATAATCTCCTCCAGCCCCGTCCATGTTTATGTAAAAGTTGAGTATTCATCTTTTCTTATGGAGGCATAATAATCCATTGTATATATGGACCATATCTTCTTTATCCATTCATCCATTGAAGACACAGTTCTTTCCACAGTTTGGTGACTGTGGCCATTGCTGCTATGAACATTGGGGTACAGATGGCCCTTCTGTTCACTACATCTGTATCTTTGGGTTAAATACACAGCAGGGCAATTGCAGTGTTGTAGGGAAGCTCTATTTTTAATTTCTTAATGAATCTCCACACTGTTTTCCAAAGTGGTTGCACCAAATTGCATTCCCCCCAACAGTGTAAGAGGGTCCCCCCTTCTCCACATCCTCTCCAACACATGTTGTTTACTGTCTTGTTGATTTTGGCCATTCTTACTGGTGATATCTCAATGTGGTTTTGATTTGAATCTCCCTGATGGCTAATGATGATGAACATTTTTTCATGTGTCTGTTAGCCATTTGTATATCTTCTTTAGAGTAGGGAGCCCAGATATGGACCCCCAACTCTATGGTCAAATAATCTTTGACAAAGCAGGAAAAAATATACAGTGGAAAAAAGATAGTCTCTTCAATAAATGGTGTTGGGAAAATTGGACAGCTATGTATAGAAGAATTAAACTCAAGCATTACACAAAGATAAACTCAAAATGTATAAAAGACCTCAATGTGAGGCAGGGATCTATCAAAATCCAGAGAAGAGCATAGGCAGTAACCTCTTCAATGTCAACCACAGCAACTTCTTTCAAGACATGTCTCCAAAGGCAAAAGAAACAAAAGTGAAAATGAACTTTTGAGACTTCATCAAGATCAAAAGCTTCTGCACAGCAAAAGAAAGAGCTAACAAAAACAAAGAGGCAGCCCACAGAATGGGAGAAGATATTCTCAAATGACACTATAGAGAAAGGGTTGATATCCAAGATCTATAAAGCACTCCTCAAACTCAACACACACAAAACAGATAATCATGTCAAAAAATGGGCAGAAGACATGAACAGCTCAGAACATTCTGCTTCTAGGAAAATATTTCCTTGGACTCCATTGCCATCTTATACGTTATACTATATTATATTATTGCAAAAGAATAATACCGTTTTATTATTAATCTAATAATTATATATTCTATATTTAATATTTAAATTAAAATAATACCTAGGAAATTATATAAATTATATATTTAAATATTATATAATCATAATTATAATATATATTTAAATTATTCCAAGAAACCAATGTCAATGCTTCATATAGATAGAATATATGTTTACCTCTGTCATATAACTTGTCACAAAATAGTTTGAAACTATATGCTACAAAAATTTCACCTAGGCATCATCTTACATGGGCAATGTTTCACTGGGCATGCAATCAATACTCATTCTTGAATCAATTTCATTTGAGCTACTAGACACTTTAAAATAAAAAGGAGGGTCATATGGAAATAAGACATGGATTGTGATAGAATAAAGAGAATTCTGGATTAAGTACTGAGGGAACTGGGACTATTTCATGAAGCCAGTGAACATAAGATTGTAGTGAGATTAAATAATCTATTAGTACCACTCTGGTACAGTTTGGGCTGGGATAGATGAAGTTATAGGCTGCTCTGACCTACAAAGAATGTGGATGGGATAGACCCATGGAAATCTTTTTTTTTTTTAAAGATTTTATTTATTTATTTGACAGACAGAGATCACTAGTAGGCAGAGAGGCAGGCAGACAGAGAGGAGGAAGCAGGCTCCCTGCTGAGCAGAGAGCCCAATGTGGGGCTCAATCCCAGGACCCTGGGATCATGAACTGAGCGGAAGGCAGAGGCTTTAACCCACTGAGCCACCCAGGCGCCCGACCCATGGAAATCTTAAAGAAATATTTTTATAGAATTGTCATAGGTTTTAAGGAATACAGGAAGAGAACTTATTTCAAAATCACAGTTGACTTGGACAACATGGGGGTTGAGTGAAAAATGCCCAGCAGAGCTGAAAATTCATTTGTAACTTTTGACTTCCCCCAAACAACACTGTACATATATTTATTGAAAAAAATGCATAGAAGTGGACCCACACAGTTTAAACCCATGTTGTTCAAGGGTCAACTGTACTTTTAGTGGCTAGTCAGTGTTCTTTTAGCCTGGAAATTTTCTGATATCAGGACATATGTAATTGTTTTAATCCAGGGAATCTGAAAAATGCCTGACATATGACCTTCATCATAAGGGTTGTCATTTTGAGGGAAGAGCTCTGGGTTAAATAATATCACAAAGTCTTTGGTATAATATAAGCAGGTATTATAAAAGAAAAAAAATATTGCCAGACAATTTATACATTAACTTGTGCTAATTATCTCAAATTTCATCTAAACTAATCCTAAATCCACGTTATGATACAAAGTCAAACAATGAATAAAACTGTAGCAGTTTTCTGAACTTCGATGGTACAAAAGAAATCTCAATTATAAAACTGAAAATAAACGTTTAGTTTCAATGCAGTCCCTATTCAACCAGAGTGGGCACTGGCTTGTTTATTTAAAATGATGTTAAATATTTAACCTATTTAGTACTAATTTAATATTCTTTCCATAGGCTTTTATCCTTCTGAAATATCAATTGATCTTTTTGTTTATAGTTACACTTCTTTTTTTTTTTAAAGATTTTTATTTATTTATTTGACAGAAAGAGATCACAAGTAGGCAGAGAGGCAGGCAGAGAGAGAGGAGGAAGCAGGCTCCCTGCCGAGCAGAGAGCCCAATGCAGGGCTCGATCCCAGGACCCTGAGATCACGACCTGAGCCAAAGGCAGAGCCTTTAACTCACTGAGCTACCCAGGCACCCCTATAGTCACACTTCTTAAAAAAAACTCAGACCATGCATTCTGTTACTTCCTTGAATTAACTGTTTCTCAAATATATCAAAAATGTAAAAGTAATCTGTATATGACATAGAACTATGAAATAATACACTAGTTCCCTGTTATCCATAGGGAATATGTTCCAAAACTCCCTGTGGATGCCTGTCACCTCAGATAGTAACAAAACCTTTATATGTTTATCCTATACATATAAACCTATAGAAAAGTTTAATTTATAAATTAAGCATGGTAATAGATTAACAACAGCAATAATAAAATAGAACAATTATAACAATATATTATAATAAGTTATGTGAATGTGGCCTCTCTCAAAATATCTTATTGTACTATGCTTACCTTTCTTGTGATGATGTGAGATGACAAAATGCCTTTGTGATGAGATAAAATGAGGTCAGTGATGTAGGCATGATGATGAAGTGTTAGGCTACTATTGACCTTCTGACAATTTGTTAGAAGGAAGATGTTAGATAACTTAAATCATGGAAAGTGAAACTGTGGATAAGGGGGGCTACTGTAATACCTTAATGTTAATATTATATTTTAATTTGCTCTAGGCTAAGTTCATTTACATAGTGAAGTGTTAGGCCAACAGCACCCATTGGATTTAGAAAAGCATTCTTTACTTTCTTGATTTCAAGGTTAACATTTGAAAACAAAACTAATGATACTGCATTAATATCTCATTTATCCCATACAATATTTCACCAATCCTCCCAGCACTTTTTAAAATTGCTTACATTGAGCTTCAAGCTCAGGTAATGAAAAATTCATCTCTTGCTAATATGAAGTATGTGTGATCCTTTCAAATAGTACTATCCACAATTGATATAGTATAAATGATACATAAATGCAAATATAACAGAGTTTTTTGGTCTTCATTTAAGTATAGTTTTATGCATATGTTGAATTTCATATGCATATTTTTGCACATGCATATGTGTTTGTGGGGGGTATGTGAGAGAGAGAGAGAGAGAGAGAGAGAGATGGGAAGTGAAATGACCTGTATGTGGGTTCAATATTTAATGCCTTCTTTTACGTTATCAGTATCAATCAAATCATCCCTGATATATAAAGAGAAGTTATTTATTTCCAAACTAGCAATTGCATTACTGCACATATGGTACAACTATTCATATTCACTTTCTTTCTCACTCAATATATTCATTCCTTTTACTCCACCTCCCAGCATGATGCTTCCTCATCAAATTCTAAGTGCAAAATGCCAAAGCCTATTGAGTGTGTCTCTTTTCTGTTTTTATTTGACAAACTTCAATTCTGATTCACTAGCCTTGTTTGTGTCAGTTCTTGTCATATTTCCAATTTTAGGAATGCCAGGAAAGAAACAAATTTGTTATGAAAACTGGACATGTTTGTGTTTTGTGTCTGCTTGGCTGGGCATTGCCACCTCTGGTTGCTGTCTCCTTTGTCACTGAAATATCTGTTGTCTTGCCTTAGAGCACATAAAGTCTTCATCAGGAAGAGAGCTTTCTTTTGAATATGCTCTGAAGTCTACAGAGTAATCCAATCAGAAGGAAATGATTGGAAATCATTAAATTTTCTCTAACATTACAGTGCTGTGATGACTTTATCAGCTTTGTCATATAAGCACTAATGTTTCACCTTCAAACTAACTATGGCTTTTGAAATCTCACTCTGTCATTAGGGTAAAGCCATTGCCATTCCACTGAAAATCCTCACTGCAGAGTTCCCAGGAACTTTCCAGTTTCTGACTAGGATGCGAGCTTTCCCTATGATTAGACTATAGGTCAGATCGAACCTTATTTTGGGTAGGTTCAATTATCTTGCTATTTCCACTTAGATTTAGATATGTGAACCTAGAGCCGACCAGAAAATCCTTAAATCCACAAATGTTTCATGAGAATAATTTTTAATAAATAAGCTTCATACGTTCCTTTTATTCCTTTGAGTATTGCCATTGACCAAATGAAACTAAAGGAAAAATTAAATATATTTTTCACCCAAAGAGACCAACTGGATCTTTAATAAGGACATTAAGAGAACAATTTCTTGGGTGGAATTCAACTAGAATTTTGGTCTCAACTTTTTAGGTACCAAAAAGACTTTCTGGTATTCATAAATGCAATTATTTTTAAAGGAATCTGATTCACATTAACCAAACAGAAATAAGTGTCTGACATAAAATCCAGAATTTCCATTTATTTTATCACTAAAATAATGCAACTGGCAAACTTAACAAAATGTGTATGTTGGAGATCAGTGCAAGTTCTTCCAATGAAAAAGCTCTGTTGGAAAGAAAACTCTAATCAGTGCATTGTATGTTAAGCACACAATCATAGCAAGGAGAAACCCTTGAAAATATTAATGACCAGTGTCATCAAATCATTTGTATTTCTCTTTTCTGTAGGAATAGTTTTACTCAATAGACTGCATTATTGTTTCCATTTATTATGAATTATTTCCCCTAGATATCGTAGGTACACTGACATACCCTTGCTGTATGGAACCCTTATTTCTAAGGTAGTTTATGATAATTCTTCCTCTTTAGCCAAAACTTTTTCTGAGAACAGAGTCCTATTCAATTCATAGGTTAATCTTATTAAGCAATTTTGGTTTCAAGGTTATTTTAATCAGGGTATACTTTTAAATATTACTTCATGTTTACTTGATTAAATTCTTATAGATACATTTTTCTGAGCAGAATAATCATAAATTTTATTACCCAAACTGGAGCATGATTTGATACTTATTTTGCTATAACTGGTGTATTAAAATTAACTTACTTGTAGGTAATCTCTATTTTTTGGCTCACTAATGTCATCTGGGGAATTTAGTTGTTTTCTCTTTTTACTTCAAAGTTCTGGGATTGCATTTTTGTTATCCTTGACCTCTTAATGACTGCTGTTCTCCCATCTCTATGGTTTCTTTCGACTCAATGCACAGTGTTAGTCATTCTTTTTTTTTTCCCCCTCACATCTTTCTGATTTCAAAAAATCACAGCAGATATTAGGACTCTGATGTAAAATAATAGTTGTTTGGTTGCATATTATCCCTAAGTGTCTTATTAAGATGTCACATTTTCTCAATTCCATCTGGAAATTTCTTTTAGGAAGTCAAGTTTTGGGACAATCTCAACACACATACTCCAAGTCACCCCAATGTACTTTCTTTTGTAGAGATCATTGCATCTGCTCATATTATAATTAAGTGGAACAATGACTGGATTCTGGCTGGTGGAATATATGTCATTTGCAAGTCTAGCCTCTGACATCTCCCAGAAGATCCTCTTTTTTCCACTTACCCCAGGTGGAATCAGAGATGCAAGTACAGCATTCTGGGACCATAGAAGGAAGCTGAAGGATATAATTCAGTACTTGTTGGCCCTGCCTTGCAGACTCTCTATGATCTGAGAAATGAGCTTATATTATTATGTCACAGTAATTCATGTGATTTGCCATAATAATTAATCTTCCTTGCCTAATATATGTGCCATTGCAAAGAAACTCATAAAACGCCACCAAAAAAAAAAAAAAAAGCCCTGTCTAAAAGTCATGGAATACACCTGTAAAGTAATTACACACTTATCAGAGCATAAAAGGCCTTTCAAGATTTTCTCCAAACATACTTGGACTGATGGTTTAAATCATGATTAACTGCATTAAAAGTATACATTAATTGTAATTTTTCTTTAGATTTTATCCATTGAACAATGTTTATCAAGGTCTTACTAATTTAAGTCTTATCATCATACACCTGTTCAACTGTGCTACACTCCAAATTTACCACTTTGTCACTAGGCCTTCCATTCTCTAATCTATTCTGCCCAGTGTTTCCTGGTTAATCTTCATAAGACACTAATTAATTAAGTCCCTCTGTGCCTAGCCCCCAGCGCCTTCCTTTTTACCACAGCACAAAGTCCAAACCTTTTGGCCTCTCACTTAAACTTTTGTTATCTTCTCCAAACTGCCTAAAAAGCCCAAATGACCAACTCTAATACTTATT
The DNA here is from genome assembly GCA_004024625.1 of Mellivora capensis. NCBI lineage: Eukaryota > Metazoa > Chordata > Mammalia > Carnivora > Mustelidae > Mellivora > Mellivora capensis. The sequence goes on along the minus strand of PISX010001129.1, from coordinate 29,192 downwards.
AATTGAACACCCACTAGATTAAACCTCATTTTAGTCACTGTACAGTAATCTCCCTAACAAATCGTTTGCACTTTGCACTTCAATGGGGAAGATAATTAGCTTTACAAGGATTGAGTCTCTTGCCCCAAAATGCTTTGGTAAAATGTGCCAATGTTGAACTTTACAACTCAGACCAAATTATTGTAAAGTTTGTCTACATTTTGCTAGTTATTTTTGCCTTGCATTTTGCTTATGCACCTCAAAAACAAGGATAAGCAAAGACATATAAACAACCATGAAGACTGAAATCATTCAAAGCTACCTTAATAATTAATAAGAAAATTATGATTACGCTGAAAAGAAATAAAAAAAAGAAGAAAATTATGATTACAAACTATAAAAATTTTTCTCAAATATTAAAAGTTTTCATACTGATGGTTATAAATGGATAATAAAGTTATATAAGAAAAGCTAATAGTTATTTAGCACACAATTTAAATATCAAAAACATTGAGAATTAGTGTTTTCTTTCTTTGTAAATAATCACCAAGTGTAGTTCGAATACTGCTTGCTTGCCTTCTTTTTCATATAACTTATTTGAAATAACTTCCTCACAACTTATATGAAATGAGCATTTTTTCTAATCTTGGCAAATTGGCATAACCCTTTCCAAGCATGGACAAGTTTCCAACATGTTATCTGTTATCTGTTGAATATCATAAAAATTTTTCCAAGAATTTCTTAAATGTGAAGTTTGTTTATTTTTTTTTTTTGCCAGTATTACTTCTCTGAGAAATTTTGATTCTTCACAATAATTTCCTCACTTAAATAAATAAAGCTTGTCTTCACTAAGTTTCTCCTCTAGATTCTCTAGAATGGTAGTAATGTCAACACTCTTACAAGGAGTCATTCCTTTCTTAACTTCATTTACACTTAATTCAGATTTTATATCTGGTATCATCATTTTTATTTAGCTGTTGCATTTTTATTTTTGTTGACCAATTCCCTCTTTCAGTTATCTGGCTTTTCAAAAAGCCATATGGGTTTACTACCTGGCAAGGCCACACAACAACGTCCTTCCTTGCCTGTGCATGACCTAATAAATGTGCAATGACCAATTACTGACAGAGTTTGAAAGAAGGAACATAACTGGTCACTGATCTTGCTGTATATCTGCTAATTATGTAGCAGTTTGTAAACTCAAGACCCAGAAGTAAAGTTGGTACTTTACGCAATTTGTTTAGAGTTAATATGGCGACTGAACTTTAACTAAACTGAAGTTTTTGCTTAACTAAAGCATGGCAAGTCAAATTCATACTTATCCACAAATGGTTCTTGAATAGTCAACTCCAATTTTTACGGGCATTCTTTTTTTCTTATATATAATTTATTTTAATTTTTTACCTGTTTTTTCTGCTTCCTCCCCTTTTTGATATTGACCTAAGGACTGAGGCAGGGTCTCATACACCTTTAACACATTTGTATTTGCTGTTTTCCTCCTTCCTACTCCCTCTCATCATTCTTTCTATATAGATCCTCCTAAGCTTTAGGCTGGAATCCCAAAAATATGTACCTCAAAGGGGCAAGTAAGTAATAGTGCTATAGGAAAGGGTCATGTGGCTAACTGAAAGAGTCATACTTCTCATAATAGACAGAGCATTTTCTTAACTTAGAAGAATCCCTGGCATGCCAGAAAGAGAACTCAATCCTCCTAAATTTTGGATTTTTTTCCCCCAAAGTATAAAATATTCTTTTAGAAAAATTACCTTTCTATGGCAGTTTCTCAAACAATAAAAAAACAAAATTACTATCTAATCCAGCAATTCTAATTCTGGGTATATACTCAAAAAATTGACAACAGGGACTCAAACAGAGAGTTATATATTAGTGCTCATAGCAGCAGTTTTCACAGTAGCCAAAAAGGTGGAAGCAATTCAAGTGTCCATTGACAGATGAATGGATAAACCAAATATGGTATGTGCATACAATGGACATTCACCCTTAAAAAGGGTGAATATCATTCACCCTTAAAAAGGAAGTTCTGACACATGCTCCAACATAAATGAATCTGGATGACATTATGCTAAGTAAAATAAGCCAGTCACAAAGGATAAATACTGAATGACTTCAACTGCATGAGGTACCTAAAGCAGTCAAATTCTTTGAAATGGTAAATAGAATTGTGTTTAATAGGGGCTGGAGGAAGAGGAGAAAGCAGAGTTATTCAATGGGTATAAAGTTTCGGTTTTCCAGTTTTACAAATATTTAATGCCACTAGACCATCTACTTAAAAATGGTTCAAATACGCTATGTATATAAAAACATGCCATATTTTTAAATATGGGCAATTCATTCATTCAAAAAAAAATATGTGTAGGAAGGACAGAACTCAACTGTTGTAAGGCTTGAGTCTGATAAAATCTTCAAGTTGTCTCCTTAGGAAAAAAGTTGAATTATCAAATATATTGCTGACAGAAGAAAACTGTGTTTTGACTTGTTGAAGACAAACACATCCTGCTCTTAACATTTATACATCTGGTAATTATATGAATTTCCCACAGGTTAGCTCCTTTCCAAATAATTTTAACTTTTTCCCCCATTCCACTACTTACATAGTTCTGTAGAACATTTTCATGTGATTTCTAGTTTTGCAAATCCATATTAAAAACTCTTGAAAACTTTTTACATGGGTGTGGTTAGAAGTACAGTCCTAGAAATGATTGCAACCCTATGGGATATATTGGTCTAAACCTAAATATAATGAATCCCTTCTGAGCAGAATCTCCTTAGCAGATCTTAAAAATGCTCATGGCCACCCCAAGGTGACTCATCATGAGGGAAAGTGAGATAGGAGAAAGATCTTAGTGGAAAAAAATAGGCATCTTAACCAGTTGGGTTAAAAAATGGCAATCTGAGTTACAAACAAATGAACTGTTGAGAGAGCAGTATATAACAAAATAAGGAAGAGGAAAAAGACACTATAGAAAGAGGTAAAATGTCATTTAAAGTTGGCAGGGATATATATTAAACAATCTTACTTGGATATTAAGATACAGACATATAAATAGCTTAGGAACAAAGCTAATGGAATTATATGGCTATAGGACATTTGGGTTAGGAAAATTTTATATTTGAAAAAGGAGGAGGGAGAAGGAATAAAGAGAAAGTTGTGCACTCACAGAAAAAATGTATTTAGCAGAGTTTTCACGATAAAGCAGGTGGAAGAAGATTCTGAAACAGAAGGCCAGGGCAATGAAGCAATGGTACTAGAACAGGGAATATATGAACTTGAATGAGTACTTGGCAAAGAGGGAATACCAGATTTAATCACTAATGGTGCACGATATAGCAAAGAGGTACTCGGAAGAGGAAGAGAGAAATGGAATTAAGAAGACTTACTTGCCAACTGCATTTGCCATCTGTTAACATGACAGTGTGTCATAAAATAAAATTCTTCATAAAAACTAATGAATCAACTTTAAAAAATACAACCTGTGACATCTGATGAGGCACAGAAATGGAATGTTTGTCAATTTACAGATCAAGCAGAATTAACTGACAGCCTAAGTATTCAACCGTCAACAAAGCATGTAGGTCCTACGAAAGAGAAATGCCACTAAGACTACTACCTCAAGTTGTAATGTCTTTATGTTATGTATTAACAAACAGATTGTATTATGCTCAAGATACTGAGAAATAAGTTTTTGGAAAAAAGTAAAAAGATGATGCCTATGATATTAAGGTTTAGGTATACCTCAAATTGATCCTATCCCTTATTTGTAGAAAATTATACAAATATTCATAAAAATCACAGTAGAACATTTGGAAGAGAATAAACTTTGACCAAAAATGTATAACGTGAATTTTATCATCATTGAACTGGTAACTGATTAAGTATTTTTTTTCTACTGTTTCTTATGATGTGGTTGATTTTGTCATAGAAAAAGCAATAATCTTTTAGATTGTAGAAGTGGAGGACATCTTCAGAGGCTACCAAGGCAAAAAAAAAAAAAAATCAGAGATCTGGGGCGCCTGGGTGGCTCAGTGGGTTAGAGCCTCTGCCTTCGGCTCAGGTCATGATCCCAGGCTCCTGGGATCGAGCCCCGCATCGGGCTCTCTGCTCGGCGGGGAGCCTGCTTCCTCCTCTCTCTCTGCCTGCTTCTCTGCCTACTTGTGATCTCTGTCAAATAAATAAATAAAATCTTTTAAAAAAAAATCAGAGATCTTAGGGGAGCAACCTATTTTTGCTCTAGAAAGATTGATCATTTTCTCCAGAATGGATGATATGAAGGTAACATTGGCTTAAAAGGAAACTAAAATATAAACATCCCACTGCTGCACAGAGATAAGAGACAATCCCCACTCCCAAAGATCTTCATTTAATCTTTTTTTTCTTGAGCTTGTCACATACTTTTATTTCTATCATTAGACCCTTGAAGTTCTACTTCTTAAAACTTTGTAAAAAGTAAACGGATAAAATGATCCAGTCTTTTGTTCATTTAAAAAGCAGACAATGATTAAAGTGATCTTGATTAAGATATTATAAATCTTATAACTATATTTGGGTACTCTTAAAACTACTGATTTAGTTCATAGAGATCATGATTATTATGAACTGGACTTGAACATTATTACTACAAATACAGGATTTTTTTCTACCTTTTTTATTATACAAATTTTATATACACTCATTTATTAGGAAATTTGAAGGGATGACATTTTAAAATTTAGTCATTAAGTAGGATTATAAAATAAATGAGCCCAGGGGCGCCTGGGTGGCTCAGTGGGTTAAGCTGCTGCCTTTGGCTCAGGTCATGATCTCAGGGTCCTGGGATCAAGTCCCGCATCGGGCTCTCTGCTCAGCAGGGAGCCTGCTTCCCTCTCTCTCTCTCTGCCTGCCTCTCTGTCTACTGTGATCTCTCTCTGTCAAATAAATAAATAAATAAAATCTTTAAAAAAAAAAAGAAAAAAAATAAATGAGCCCAACAATTTTTTGGCTCCAATAAAGATAATACTTTTGGCTATTTTCACCTATTACATTAAAGATCAGATTTGAAATATATAAAGTATATTTGAAATATATAAACTCAGGTCTTATATTTCACTTTCCTTGGGAAAATGATTTGAGTATTGATTTTGTAGTTGTATGTGAAAATGTCTTGAAAAAGAGCATTTGAGAATCTGCCTAGACATTTATGCATTAATCAGTTTGCAATCCTTGTGTAACATAAACTTTGACTATTTTTAGTAGCATTTGTTCCATGCTCTTCCATCTTAGTGCGGTCTACTATGTCCGGTAGAAATTTAAATCATTTTTCTTGAATTTAGGAATTAAATGTCCCTTATCAATTAATAGATTCATAATGATATCAAAAGGTCTTTAAAAAATACGACAGCATTTAGTATTGAAGGCTCAACATATTTTTTAAAGTAATTTAACACATTGGTTATTGTTCATTTTACGCTACTGACATCTGTTCTCTGGAAAGATAGTCATAAAAGGAATGTTTCAAATCTCTAAAGAAAATGACTTAAAATGTAACTGTTATTAAGATAAATTTTTGAGGGACACCTGGCTGGCTCAGTCAGTAGAGCATGCAACTCCTGATCTCGGAGTTGTAAATTCAAGCCCTGTGTTGGGTGTAGAGATTACTTAAAAAAAAAAAAAAAAAAGATAAATTTCTGAAAAAAAGTAAATAGCATATAGTACATGAGGTTCTGCTCTTTCTCTTTCATTTTTTCCTCCCTTATTTCCTTTCTCTTTTGTTAATTTCTTCCTCTCTTCCTTTCCTTCTTCCCTCCTTCCTTCCTTCCTTCCCTCCTTTCTTCCTTCCTTCCGTTCTTTCTTTCTTTCTCTTTCTCTTTTTTTCTTTCCAAAGCATTGTTATCACCTGAATTAACTACTAGGGCTGTGTCTCTACAGAATAAATCCTTAATAGAAGGCTGCTTATGTGCAAGGAAAAAAAAAATACTTGGATGAATATTTCCCTTATAGCAATATCTGTTCAAAAGGAATTTCAAAACGTAATAAATGAAAATATCATTTGTAATGATTATCTATCTATCTATCTATCTATCTTTCTGTCTCTCTACCTATCTAGTTTTTTTGGCTATATTTCAGAGGTAACTTTGCTTCTGCTATAAGTTTGCCGATCCCATATTCCTCAGAGCCAGTTATCAGTTTTAAATACTAGTTGTATTTCATTGAAATGAAAAATCTATTTGCTAAGTTACTGCTTATTATGTTTTACTTTAGCATACTGTAAAGCATTAGATTTTATTTCTTAAAGAGTTTAATAAGGCTATCTTTACAGAACACTTCACTTTTAATCTTTGAAAGCATTAATTCAGTAATATTTATTGAAATCTGATATGCGCTATCTGCTGCATTTGGCACTGAGAATATAACACTCCACAAACACACATACATTTCTGGGCTACATGGAACTGGAAGAAGGGTAATGTGAGTAGACTAGAGAGAGAAGACTCAATACGGGGGCAAATGAAATGCATATGGAACAGTTAAAATCATTTCTACCGATAGAGAATGAGAATGCTGTGTGGAAAATAAAAGCAAAAGAAAAAGAATCAAAAATGTAGGAGTGATATCATTAAGATAGTGACATAGGATGTCCCCAGCTTCAGTCTCTCTCACAGGACGACCAGCTATTAACTATCCATAAACAAGAGACTCTTGTGAAAACCCCAGAACCTATGGGTGAGGCTGAAGGTTCGGGTCACCAGCCAGTAAGCCCTGCAGGCCAGTACTATGACAAGAGAGGGGTAAATCTGAAGTCATACTACCTGTGCAGAGTATAGCCTCTAACCCTGCCCAACCGGGAAGAGTAATCAGAATCTTTTGTCATTGTGGAGCCCATCCTGAAAGAAGAGGAAACCAAGCCAGAAATCCTGCCCAACGATGAGTATAACCTTGGGGCCCCACATAATAAAAAGAGACCTAACAGTGACCCTAGACAGCCTTTCCACCCAGCTCCCAATACGATCACAGCCTCTGCCTGGCTTTGTCTGATTGCCAACACAGCTCACTTGCAGACTCGCTTAGGCAGGGAGGCCAGGCCAGTGATGCAATCCAGTGATAGAGCATAGCCCACAGTCCCACCTGATAAGGGAGTCCCCCTGGTAAGTGACAATGACCCTACATAATCACTGAGCCCACGTGCAGGATACAGCCGGAGGCCCCTCTTAACCAAAGAGTCCAGCTAGCTATCTCATCTACAGTGTAGCACAATCATCAGCCTACCTAATCATGAACCTCAGCCTGCAGCCCTCCCCCAACTTTGGAAGTAGACTTTTAAGATTCGTATTTGCCCTTGGTGAATAATCTTATGGATGTTGTGAACTATATTTTGAGCAAGGGAGTCTCTTTAGCAGTCTATGTTTTTTAAAAAAACCTCTTTCCTGGGGTGGGGGGCAGGAGGAGGCGGGCAGCTCCTGGGTGGCTCAGTCCTTTAAGCATCTGCCTTCAGCTCAGGTTATGATCCTGGGATCATAGCACCATGTGGAGCTCTCCATGCTTAGCAGGGACCTGCTTCTCCCTCTGCTCATCCCATCCTCCACTTGTACTCACCCTCAAGCACCTGTGTGCACTCTCTCTCTCAAATAAAGAAATAAAATCTAAAATAAAAAGCCTCTTTCCCCTGTTGTTCTTGTATTTTCCTTCAGTCTCAGGCAAACGTGGGCAAGGTTTTGGTTATCTCCAAGAGCGATTACATTTCAAAAACATGATAAGACTTTTACTTACAAGGAACAATGCAAGTTTTCTCCAAGGAGTTTTTCAGGTGATTAGTGTAAAATTTTCCTTTGTACTGGGGGGTTCTTAGTCCATTTCCCTGTCACTCAACACAACATCCTTCCCTTTGCTCTCCTCACTTCCGTCTCCTAATAGTCCCAATCTAGGGACTCTGCCTCTTAGTGTTTCAATCAGGTTGTCACAACTTCTCAAAATTTAATCCTTGGCAGCTTGTACTCCCCTAGCTTTATACAACCTCAGGCTAAGATTCCAACTGCTTATCAAACTGTCCCACCTTGTTTCCCAGCTGTGAAGCCAGCAGGTTAGTGGACAAATGCATATCCTTCTCTGATCTCAGTTCTTCTTCCAACTTTCTCTTTCTTTTCCTTTCTTTTCTTTCCTTTCCTTTTATTACATTCAGTTAGCCAACATACAGTATATCATAAGTTTTTTATGCAGTGTTCAATGCTTCATTAGTTGTAACACCCAGTGCTCATCACAACAGGTGTCCTCCTAAATATCCATCACGTGGCTACCCCCTCACCCACGCCCCTTTGAAACTCTCAGTTTGTTTCCCAGAGTCCAGAGTCTCTCATGCATGGTTCATCTTCCTTTCTGATTTCTTTCCATTCAGTTTTCCCTCCCTTTCCCTGTGTGTGTCCAAGCTATTCCTTATGTTCCATATATGAGTGAAACCATATGATAATTGTCTTTCTCTGTCTGACTTATTTTACTTAGCATAATCCTCTCTGGTCCCATCCATGTCGATACAAATGGTAGGTGTTCATCCTTTCTGATAGCTGAGTAATATTCCATTGTATATGTGAACCACATCTTCTTTGTCCATTCATCGGCTGAAGAGCATCTCAGGTCCTTCCACAGTTTGGCTATTATGGACATTGCTTACAACTTTCTAGCTCACACTTTAGCCTCTAGCTGGGCATTGGTGCTCCTCAGGATTGCCCACAGTGGAAGCCAGCCCACTCCACAGAAGAACACTCTGCACAATTTCTCGACAAGTGAGTGGAACCAGCTGCGTTTAGGGAGAAGGTCTGTACTCATGCTTGGTCCACAACACCTGATATACAAACCACCCTTCCCTAGAGAGGTCAATGGCCTACTTGTGATTTACCCCCTGGATGCCTCTTTCCCAAGACCCATCTCTGATATCCTATATTGCTTGTCAATTGTTGGTTCACAAACTGACCCTGTACACAGAAGGAACTTATAACTGAGACTTATCTTAAAAAAAAAAAAAAAAAAGCTTTTATTTATTTGAGAGAAAGAGAGAGCATGAGCAGGGGGAGAAGGAGAAGCAGACTTTCCACTGAGCAGGGAGCCTGATGTGGGGCTTGAGCCCAGGACCCTAGGATTATGTCCTGAGCCAAAGGCACACTTAACTGACTGAGTCAACTGGGCATCCCTATATGAGGCTTATCCTGGGCAGGTATAGGCAAATAGCTCTCTAAACTTGCCTGCCAGAAACTTAAGTTTATTTAGAGGCCTTACCTGGGTTGTGTCATGCATATCATCCAGATGGTCTCCATAATACATTGCTTTCTCCAGGCTGTGCCCTTGAAAATGGATTCCACCATGGGAATGGTGGGAGACCATACATTTCAAGGACAGGGGGGAGGAGCCTCAAGTTGTTCCCATCTAGCTTAAGGGTCAACCAGTGGTCACAGCCTCTCAGCAACCTCTTCCAATAGTATGTATACATCAAAGGTTTAAGAATACTATAACTATTTGTGAAGGTCAATTTAGTTTAACCTACGGATAAATTATAGATTCCAATTAGCTCTTTCATATAGGACAGAAAGATTGAGTTGAAATTTATTTTAATGGTTTTTTGTGGTGAAAACATTGAGCCAAGAGATGTAAGACGTTATCCTGTGGAGTACAGCCAAACTCATTAATCAGACTGTAGTGGACACTGCATCAAATGACAATATCTGCTAAGAAAACTACACATATGCATTATGACCAGAGGAAAAGGATGAGAAGTCAGGAAAAGCATTTTAAATAGCAAAATGTAAAGGATAGTTTCAAAGATAATTCAGTGCATCTCAAGACAGAAAGAGCTGCATTTTATACATGATGCTTAACAAATGTCTATTTCTTATAGTAACAGAAAATAAATATGAAGGTTATCAAATCTAATTTTCTCAACAGTTACTGAAAAGGAGAAATTATTTTTCAATCGATACACATGTATCAAGAATCTGCATATTGTCAGTCTCTGCATTTGCATTAGAATTGATTACACTTATCTAAGAAAATACTCTTCTAAAATTACATAAAAATAATATATTCCACTGTTCATTCAATATACATTCATACAAGGGGATAAAGTAGCCATCTTACTAAACCTACATGGAATGATCAATCTGAAATAAGATTCAGGAATTCCAAATACAAAGTTACCACGAGTCAATATAAAAGGAGTAGAATAAATGCATCTGGAAGTAATGCCCCAAGGAACAGAATAAAAGCGCAAGAATTGCATTTTTTCCATAAAATAGGTTAGATTCCATACTTTTAAAAAGAATTACTATACTTTTAATATTGGTTAGAAAAAGCTGGAAAAATAAATACCACTCGGTGTAGAGAAGTGCAAAAAAAAATCTGCCTCAGAGAGAAAGGCAGAATATTGAATTTGAAGGAAATGTAGCATGGACAGATTTTCATGAAAATCAGGATATTTGTGTGTGATGAATTACCTATGAAAGAAAAATGTGTTTTTCAAACTTTTCAGTTTACTGTTAATGATTTATGAGTAAAAAGTCAACAATGCATGCTTCAACAATAGAGAAACCATATCTTGGTCTTTAAGCAGCAAAGTACTATAGAAAGAAATTATCACATATATATATATATTTTTTTTTAATAAGTCAACAAGCAGGAATTGCAAATATAGTGGCATAATTATGTATAAAGTAAAACAAATATGAGAAAGCTACATAAACTTAAAGACAATATAATACAACTGCTAAGGGCTGAATTGTGTCCCCCAAAATTCATATATTGATGTCTTAACACCTAGAACTTTGGAATACCATATAATGGTTGGTAGGTCTTTTAAAGATAATTAAGTTATAATGTGACCATTAGGGTGAGCCTTAGTCTAGTATCACTCATATCCCTATAAGAAGAGCTTAGGACAGATTTCTAGAGAGAAGACCATGTGAAGACATAGGGAGGAGACAGCCATCCAGAAACCAAGAGAGGCTTCAGAAGAAATCAACTCTCTCCATACCTTATCTTGGACTTCTATCCTCCCGATTGTGAAAACAATTTAACCTAGCCAGTCTATGTTACTGTTTTATAGTAACCCTAGCAAACTATCACAACATCCATGGTCTATATTCTCAGAAGGGGGATGTTTCTACCTACAAAAAAGCAAGCCATGGTCAAATGAACATAACTTCCCTAGGTACGAACACGATGGTGAGAGAGAGAGAAAGGATTACAACCCATGCCTGTGTGTGAAACTACGCGGATAAATCAGTAATATAGAACTACCTTCTTTTATGGAAGTCTAAAATATACTTTTGTAAGCAAATGGTTTTACTTTAAATAACAAATGCATGACAAGGTATTTAGTAAATGTCAAGATTCTAAATAACAAAGTACAGTCAAAATTTCACACAATTGATCAGATTCAATGAATTCCTGGAAAAAAACAACTTTATGTGATAATAGCTATTTTATTTAAAATAATATTTATTGGTGACTGTAGTAAAGTATTTCTGGTAAATAAATCAAACATTGAAAGATGAAGAACTGAATTTATTTCTATTAAGATGCCTCATCTCCCATTTTGAAAACAACAAAATTAAAAAATTTTGATTATCATTAGAATAGATAGACCTATATGTATAGGTATTAGGTACTTCTGCTGCTGTTTTTTCCTCTTGTTTTTCTTTTGTTTTTTTCTCTTTCTTTCTTTCTTTTTTTTTTTTTTTTTTGAAACAGCACTGGAAATTTGGCACACTGGTTTGAAAGAAAAATGAAGGAGGTTTAAAAATACTACAAAAATGAAGAAGATAAAATGATCTGATTGTCCTTTATTCACATTTTAGAATGAGATCTTAATGAGATGTTTTCAGATGACAGTTTATTTGGTTGGATATGCAAATCTTAGTTTTAAAAAAAGGAACAGGGTGAGCATAAGCAGATTACAACTCTGAAATTTTCATATTTCAAATCTGAAATTCCATATTCAGGAAAACTATACCTTGGACACTTAAAATGCAATAAATGCCTATATAAATATATTTAAGTTTCCTGACACTAAGTCAAATAAATACACTTTTGTTAAGTAAAAGAAAAAAATTCTAAAGAGAACTGTGAATTTAATTCAAAAATAAATTTTAAGGATACATATGTGAATACTCCTTTGGAGGTTCGGGTTAAAATACCTGACTCAAAGTCAGAGTTTAAAGTGCTTTATAAAGCTCTATCACTTGCTTGCCTTGTGCTGTAAATAAAGTCATTTAAACACTTAGTGTCCCATTTCTCAATCAGTGCAATCTCCTTTGCCATATGACACTGGGTCAGAATATTATATTATCATAAAAGCTCATATCCACTCTATATTTAACTTGAACTCTTTGATAATTTTTCCCCCTCCTTCCATCATTGTCTTCAGACAAGGAGATAGAAGCTAAATGACTTATTCAAGGGCACTAGGCCAGCCAGTATTATGCTATTGATTTAAATTAATAATTTTTATTTTCCCAACTGGACTGACCTCCTGAGCCTTGTCAACTCTAATTCCATTTCCATAAAATAGGAATAATAATACTTAACACCTAGATTAATGGAGCATCTCTAATTATTCTCTTATACATGTAAAGCACTTTGAGCACTGAAAGTGCAGTCTTTCAAATTGCAAGCTGCTTAGAACAGAGGAGAGATGGCTTGAGAGTTATTATAGCTGAGTTTAATTTTTTGGATGCACTGAAATTTCACAGAGGAATTAGATTTATTTGCTGTTGCTTAAGATAGTGACTTTTTTTTTGGATTGTTGTGTTTTTTTCTTTCTAATAAAGCTCATCAAAATTTAAGATCTAAATATTATTGTCATTCTCGAGATTACCAGGGGAGACTGAGTTATTATTCATGGAAATATTTTGACCACCTTATTTAATAGTTCAACCCTTCCAACAGTCCAAAGCCTGTTATTTTAATACCTCTTTTCTTGTATTTTTCAAATAACATTAATTATTTGATAATAACTTGTTTAATTACTTGATTTTTGGAAATTAAGTGCAGTTTTAATTTTTTATTATTTGTTCTTCCTCCAATCATTTACGGTATTTACAAATTCCATTGGGCAGGGATATTTGTTATTGCTGCAGTGGTGTTTATTGATATTATTATTATTATTATTAATGATTTGATGTGTTAAACTTATGCTTTTACACAAGTTCTAACCATGTTGGCAAAGGTCACAAATTTAGTAGCAGAAGTTCTGTCATAATCAGACTTCTTGATCCCCAGATCAGTAACCCTTTTTTCCTGACACCATGCAGTTTTCTCTATTTATCTATATCTATCTCTCTCTCTATCTAATCTATCTGTATTTATTCCTGATTAACATGCTTTCTTCTTATTTTCACATATTTTTTCCTTGTGTGCGTGTGTGTGTGTGTGTGTGTGTGTGTCTGCCATTTGAGACATTCAAAATAGAAAATCGCCTGTGGAGTTAAAGTGCAGTTTGGAAAAATAAAATGTCAGTTAAAATGTTTAACACTCAGAGATGCTGTATGATTGTCCTAAGTTAGCAAATTGTGCAGGAACACTTTAGTTTCCTCTCATTGACTAAATAATCTCTGTTTCAACTTAAATCCTAGTTGTGACAATTAGCTCAAATAATGTGTGTCTCATTCACATTGCACTACAAGACATATTTCAACTTTTTATTTTAGTATCACCTCCACTGTGGCTCATATACTATCACAAAAAATGGATTTTGCTTACATGTGAAATTATATATTATTTCCCCAAAGGGAAAAGAGTTTTTCACATAAGGTGAAACTGGCAAATAGGAGAATATTTTCCAGCAGTCTTAAATATTATATTATACCCAGCAAAAGCATAACATGCACTTACAAACAAGTGCTTTGCAAATATACTAATTTATTGTCCTGACATCCCAAGAGAGGTTGGTGAAGTAATCCAGATATTCTACAACTTTAACAGTGCCAATATTTCTAATCTAAATTTAACAAGGAAGCATTTTGCTATCTTCAGTATATTTCACATTTGGAGAGTTAGATCTATGTTGCTATAATAAGTAATATATATATAATAATTATATATATAATTATAATATAATATATAGAATATATATTATATATAAAGTGTATATATATACTATATATTATATTATATTATATTATAAGAGTATTAAGAATTATGGTGTTTTGGAGTTTGCAAATCATTCAGTCTTAAGCTTTTCTATTATTTACCCTAGTGAATTTGTAAAACAATTTCTCATGCTATATATCATCTCACTGTCATTTTGAAAATAAGCTTTTTAAAATTTTCAGTGAAAAATATGAAGTTAGAAGGACTTTAATATTTTTTTAAATGTAAGTCACTATTACCTTAATCACACCAATTTGAGAGTTAATATGGGGCTGGTAAGTAATGTTAAATATACATTTATAGGTCTATTTTTAATATCTGCATAACCTATGATATGTATACTGTATATGATATTAAATATACATTGTAAAGTACTGTATACGATAATGTAACACACTATATTACATGAAATGTCTGTATTATTTAGTAAGACATGTCCTTACTTTAATATCTCCTACCTGTCGGGGCACCTGGGTGGCTCAGTGGGTTAAATCCTCTGCCTTCGGCTCAGGTCATGATCCCAGGCTCCTGGGATCGAGCCCCACATCGGGCTCTCTGCTCGGCAGGGAGCCTGCTTCCTCCTCTCTCTCTGCCTGCTTCTCGGCCTACTTTTGATCTCCGTCTGTCAAGTAAATAAATACAATCTTTAAAAAAAAATCTATCTATCATGGAGAATCTCTAGAAAATTATATCAATTTTTTTTAACTAATGAAATGGTATCATATTTCTCCTCGAATTGGATTGGGCAAAAAGAGATTAATAGTCATTAGAGTATATCATTATTGACTAAATTGGTTAAATAGGGATAATATATAGGAAGTGATCTTTCATACTTATGTATCCTTTATAGTGGTATGGTACTGTAGGGGCAAAGTGGAGGCTGCCCCAAATGTGCCTTTGCCCCCAAATGTGTCTTTGGCATATGATTATTTTGAAATAAAGGTTTCTTAAGTAACAGCCAGTGTAAGAACACTGACAACCCTTTTCTCTCCAGAAAGTAGGACATAAAACTCCCATGTGAGAGGTACCATCCCTATACCAGGAGGTAAAGAAACATTCTTATCAGCAGAGAGAAGGAAGTTAGAGCTGAGAAGGCTACCTAAACAGACCTTGTCACTTTTTATTAATTTACTACCCCAGCCCAAAGTCTGTGTAGAATTCCTTATTAATTAAAGGTCCAAAATATAAGTTTTCTTTGTCCTGTCAACTTCTCATAGATTTATTCTTTCTAAAAGGTCTAAAAAGTATTAAAAAAACCTGCCTTATTCATTTCTTTGGGCCTGAATTTAATTACTGAGCTCCCATTTGCCCATAATTAAACTTTGTATTTTTTTCCTATTAACTTGTCTCATGTCAATTTAACTCAGATCAGCTATTAGAAATCAGCTCAACAGTACACAAAGCTTATAATATATATTAAGTACATACTTGTCAGTTGATTGATATATGTGGCAGATTGGTTATAGTGACAGCCCTAATTAATGGTTTCCTATACCCATACCACATGATTCTGTAGCTTCTTCCTTCAACATGTGAAATTTATTTTTCTACATTTTAAATCTTTGCAAGACTTGTGACTTTTTTTTTTCCACAATGGAATTCAGTGAATCCTGTGTGGTTCTGAGCCTTGTCCTTAGGAGCCTTGAAAACAACTAGAGTTGACATTTTTCAAAGAGTTAAAGGTTGAGTAAAAAGCAAATGTAAGTATGCCAGAAAGAAGGAATAGCACATGCAAATGCCATAAGCTGAGAAATCCTCTTGTGTTTGGAGGAAACAAAATATCAGTGTAGTTGATTTGAAGTGAGAGATAATAATTCTACATTAGATTGGAGAGGAAGGTGGGAAACAGACTTTGTGTGGTCAAATACACTGTGACAAGGATTGTACATTATGTCCTAAATGCACAATGAGTCAATGAGTGAGCTTTAAGAGTGAGGTTTAAGAAAATTGGTGGTATGATTCAATGCATTCTTCTTTTTTTTTGTTTTGGTTTTATTGTTTTAGTTAAGCATTTTATAGGTAGAAAGTACAGAAATGTGAAGGTGTATTTTGTATCTGTGAGGATTCTCCAGAGAAGGAAAACTAGTAGGTGAACAGTTATATAGATAGATAGACAGATGGATAGTAGATAGATATATAAATAGAGAGATAGAGGAGAATGATGATAGATAGATAAAGATTGATGATAGATAGAGATATAGGACATTGGCTCACATGATTATGGAGGCTGAGAAGTTCCAAGATCTGACATCTGCAAGCTGGGGGTAGTATTCAAAGAATAATAACCAAATGAACACACTTTGTAGCCTGCATCTATTGCCAAAGACCACCCTCATATACACTTCCTGTCTTTCTTCTAGAGTGGCTCACACTCTCTTGAGATTCAACACTTTAGATGAGTTTTGCCTCTGTAAAACTTTATCTGAATAGAATCACATAGGAAATATTCTTGTGTCTGGATTATTTTGTTCTATGTTATGTTTCTGCCTGTAGCGGCAATGTTTATTCCATTCATTTTCTGTATAATAGTATATATTCTGACTATACCTCAATTTATTCATTTATTCTATTATTGATGTGCATTTAGGTTGCATTTGGGTTTTGCCGTAAAGCTAATGCATCCATCATTTTTGTTTGTTTGTTGTTGTTGTTGTTGTTGTTGTTGTTGCTGTACCTGTGCATACATTTCCATTGGATATATACAGAGAAGAGAAATTGCTAGACCAAAGGGCATAAGTATATTCAAATCTAGTAATAATAATAAAACAGTTTCCAAAGCCTGTTATGCTCAGGTGCACTTACACTAGTGGTACAAACTAAGAGAGAAATAAATCCACTATAGAGAGAAAAAAATGAAGAAACATGTCTGTTGGGATCTTGACAGTGGATGGAAAGAAAAAGAAATCTCTCTTGAGGATTCATACTCACAAACTGGCCCTCATCTGGATTTGCAGCTAGTGAGCTAAAACTTTCAAGTTGAAAACTTATCTTTAAGTGATCCCATGTAAGTACCTTCAGGCACCAGGCAGAAGCAAATGCAAGTACTCTCTAGGGGAATGCTGCTTTGAGCCAGACCTTACAAAAGTCCCATAGATAATTTTTCAGGAGAAATAAAATCCCAGATAAAAAAAAATCACACAAACAACAATAAAAGAATCATCAAGAGCAGAGTTTACAAAACCAAGAGACAGAAAAGTTTGATTCCCAAGATGTACAAATATTGGAGTTATAGGACAAAATAAAAATTTAATTATATGTTGTCTTACATAATTAAAATAATTAAACATACTTACCAAGAGTTGATGTAAATATCTAATAATATATGAAAAAAGACCAAGTGAAATTTAAGTGGATTATATAGATGGACACATTTTACATAAAAAAAATCACAGAAAGAAAAGGTTTGATATATTAAAGAGAGGACAAGCAATGCAAATGATAGAGAGGATACAGTATATATCTAAGTTGGTTTCCAAAAAATCATACAAGAGAATTGACAGTCTTCAGAGATAATGGCTAAGCAGGTTCCAAACTTAGAGTAATACTCAGATTCTGGAAATCTAATCAATTCTTAACGGTATAAAAGAAATCTGGGGATGCCTGGGTGGCTCAGTTGGTTAAGCGGCTGCCTTCGGCTCAGGTCATGATCCCAGCATCCTGGGATCGAGTCCCACATTGGGCTCCTTGCTCAGCGGGGAGCCTGCTTCTCCCTCTGCCTCTGCCTGCCACTCTGTCTGCCTGTGCTCGCTCTGTCTCTCTCCCTCTCTCTCTGACAAATAAATAAATTTAAAAAAAAAAGAGAGAGAGAAATCTGAACTTAGACATGTCCTAGTGAATCTGCACAAAACAAACAGCCAAGAGAATATCTTAAAATTATTCAGTGAGATAGACAAATTGCCTACAAGGGAACCATGACAAGACTAGGAAATGACTTCCCTGAAGCTAAAATGAGAGTCAGAGGAAATATCATTTCCTGTGCAGTGTTGAGAGAACATAATGGTGAACCTAACAGTATGCACCCAGCGGCCATCTTCCAAGAGTGAAGGCAAAATAAAGACACACTTGGATGGATATAAACTAAATGTTTTGTTGTTATAGTTATAGTTTTTGTTTTGTTTTGTTTTGTTTTTCCCCAAAACCCTCATTAAAAATATTTTCTGGACTATGCTATAGATAGAGGATAAGAATCCCTGATAGAAAATTATGAATTGTTTGACAAGAAAGGAGAGATCATGATCCAGGATACTGGTAACTACATGAGATACATAAATACTTCCTAAATAAGGGAACAATATTTTCACATTTGAGGATTAGTTTTCTTGGGCTTATGTAACAAAGCACCACAAACTGGGTGTGGGTGGCTTTACACAACTGGAGTGTATTCTTTCACACTTCTAGGGGTTGTCAGTTTCATATCAAGTTGTCTGCAGGGGCGTGTTTTTGCTGAAGGCTCTGAGGAATATCTGCTCCATGCCTTTCTCTCAGTTTGTTATAAGCTGCTGGCAATCCTTGGCATTCCTTGGCTGGTAGACACATCATCTAATCTCTGCTTAATGTTTGGCTGGCATTCTCACTGTGTGTCTGTGCATCTCTTCTTATAAAGATAGCTCTCATTTTGGATGTAGTTCCCACTCCTACTCCAGTGTGGCCTCACTGTAACTTAAATACATAACCAAAGACCCAATTTCTAAATAAGGGCACATTTCCAAGAAGTGGGGATTAGAATTTGAACAGTGCATAGAGGGAAAACTGAATGGGAAAAAATCAGAGAGGGAGAAAAAGCATGAGAGACTCTCGACTCCAGGAACCAAATCAAGGGTTACAGAAGGGAAGGGTGGGGGAACGGGGTAACTGGGTGATGAGAATTAAGGAGGGCATGTGTGGTGATGGGCACTGGGTGTTATATGCAACTAATGAATTACTGAGCACCACATCAGAAACTAATGGTGTTCTATATGCTGGCTAATTGAACATTAAAAAAAAAAAAAAGAATTTGAACAGCTGCTTTTGGATGACATGATCAACCCACACAAAGGGTTAAAGTAAATTACGGAAATCTAAACAAGAATTGAAAAAAAGGGAGGGAATGGAATGACATAAATTGTTCTTAGGTCATTATAATATTCTGAGGGAGAATAAAGTTATTGATTTAGACTTTAAGTTGAACACATATGATGGAAATATTATTTGTATATACCTGATATTTAATAAAAGATTACAAGTAATCTATGAACATATTTATGTTCCTATAAAAATAGAGGAAGTCCTAACAGAGTTCTTTTTTAAAAAATATTTTATTTATTTATTTGACAACAGAGGTAGAGAGAGCCAGAGAGAGCAAGCAGGGGGATTGACAGAAGGAGAGGGAAAAGCAAACTACCCACTGAGCAGGGAGCCCAATGCAGGGCTCAATCACAGGACCCTGGGATTATGACCTGAGACAATGGCAGGTGCTTAATCGTCTGAGCCACCCAGGCAACCTCCTTAACAGAATTCTTAAAACATAAGCAAACAAGTAAAAAAAAAATGCTAACAGAGAAGCTATGTTACATATGTGTGTTTTGTTTCTGAAGTTATATAAATAGAGTTGTTTTGTAGTTTTGGTAGAGTATTTCATATCAAGATTCCTTTTTTTTTTTAAGATTTTATTTATTTATTTGACAGAGACAGCCAGAGAGAGGCAACAGAAACAGGGGGAGTGGGAGAGGGAGAAGCAGGCATTCTGCTGAACAGGGAGCCTGATGCTGGGCTCCATCCCAAGACTCTGAGATCATGACCTGAGCTGAAGGCAACCACCTACCAAGTGAGTCAACCAGGCACCCCTCATATCAAGATTCTTAAAGAAAGAAAATGAGGGCGCCTGGGTGGCTCAGTAGGTTAAGCCTCTGCCTTCGGCTCAGGTCATGATCCCAGGGTCCTGGGATCGAGTCCTGCATTGGGCTCTCTGGTCGGCGGGGAGCCTGCTTCCTCCTCTCTCTCTCTCTGCCTGCATCTCTGCCTACTTGTGATCTCTCTCTGTCAAGTAAATAAATAAAATCTTTAAAAAAAAAAAAAGAAAGAAAATGAAAGGTGTTAACAAAAAAATGATGCTAGTGGCAAAACAAAGACACTTTACATTAATGAATGTAAGGTACGTTCGTTTCTTTTTTTATCTCTATCTCTATCTCTATCATCATATCTCAGGTACTATCTCCTTTTTTATCTCTATCTCTATCATCTCTATCATCATAACTCAGGTACTATCACAGCAAGGAGCATGTAGAAAAATAAACATTTTCACAAAGTATTTCTAATAAGGGAATGTGTTTTAATCAGATTTTCACAGTCTTATTACTATTAGCCATCCATTAAAACATGAAATGACTTTGTTATACAAAACTGGGATATATAATGAATTTGGTATAAATGGAATTTTATATAGCATTCAAGGAAACAAATAAGTAAATTATTTCTTCCTGATCTTTTCACCTGAATTCCACAGCCTCTGCTTTACTTACCTGGCTTTACATAGTCAAATATTGGATCCATCTGGATTCCAATAATAACCTTCCCTCTTAATGGAGACAGAACAAGCTTATTTTCTATTTTTACATGCTAATTACCTATTTGCAATAGAATTTTAAAATGCTACCCTAATCTATGCCCTTATTTCCTTATGTGATATGCAATCCCCTGTTACTTCGTTTAAATAGGTTATGTCTTTAACAGTAATTGTCTGGAAATGAGATTTGCTGTCTGTCGGATCACTGTTGCCTGTACCAGTTATTCTAATTTTAGGACATCACAGACCATACGTGATAGGGAACCACAT
This sequence comes from Mellivora capensis, assembly GCA_004024625.1. Taxonomy (NCBI): domain Eukaryota; kingdom Metazoa; phylum Chordata; class Mammalia; order Carnivora; family Mustelidae; genus Mellivora; species Mellivora capensis. The sequence goes on along the minus strand of PISX010001129.1, from coordinate 8,277 downwards.
TCTATAAAGTATGGGCACTACATTTCACATTTACCAATTATCAAGAGACCTGACTGGAAGATGTGCAATTGTGTGAAAAATCTTCCTCAGAGAACTCTGCTACAGTAGATTGATAGGTTCTCACATGTACAAATTAATTACTTCTGTCACATATTATTTGTGGTCGGCCTCATTCTTCTTGTCAGAAATGACAGTATCTGTTCTGCATATAGGTCAGGGAGGAGGACAGGCTGGGAAAGGCGAGGTCTTTCCCTGTTAGCAATTAGAAGCTTCTTGATGCTTTTCAGTGCCTGTGGATAAATAAAACTACCATAACTGCAGAGCCATTTTTACAATCGCATATCCACTGAGACATTTTGACCTGAAGCAATAAAATACTAGGCAGTACTTGAACTGTTCATATCAGTTAATTAGAAAATGAGTATGTAACTGAATAGATTAATTCAACAACATACATAAGCACAGCAATAATTTCTTAGTACCTCAGATCTCTACTATTTTCTTCTGTTTCTCCCTTTTTCTTTTTCTTTCAGGAAAAACCACCCATGTGTGAAATTTCCATTATAAAGAAGCCAGTGGAAACAAGTTATTTGTCATTTTTCCCATTAACTGATATCAACAAAACATTTTTTCATTTTTTTTTACACAAGTTATATCATGCTCTTCTATGAAGTTCATGAATGGCCTAAATGAAGTTATTTGTGCCTGCTCTTTTGCTCTCCTTCTGGAGGAAACAGCCTTCCCCACAAGGAGTCACTTGGATGTTCATTCATTTATTTATTCTACAAACATTTCCTTGAGTGCCTACTCTGTACTATGTACCAAGCAGCATGGTGGATATTCTGAATAAAATAGAGAACAGAGTCAGTGGCTCAGAGTTTACTTTCTAGACAGGGCAAATAAGAAATATCCAAAATGAACATCAAGCATGTGAAATAATGACAGATTTTGATTTGTATTATCAATGAAATAACAAATGTCGACATGAAAGGATATAACAGGTAAGTCTACTTTAGATAGAATGATCAGAAAAAGTCTTCATAATGGTGAATGTTTTCATCATGAGCCATATGGAGTCATTCATGCCAGAGAAATAGAAAGAAAAATCAAGGCCCTGAGAATAGAAAAATGAGTACCTTGCCCCCTGTCCTACCCCTCAGTTATAACTGGTAAAAAGTACTGATTGCAATTTAGTGAGAAAAATGTGGAGTTCCATAAGATTAGAAGACGGGCTGAAGATAGATAAACAAGACTTCTTACACTACAACATGGATTTTGGATTTTATTCCACATACTGCAGAAAACAACTGAAAAACCAAGCAAGGGAGTTACATGCTCTGATTTGCATTTTAAAAATGGGATATAGGCTGCTATGTGAAAAAAAAATGGATTTATTCTGGACAAGAGGGAAGTGGGAAATCAATTAATTCATGGAAAATGGTTTTTTTTATTGGGATGGTAGTAATGGAGATGGAGAGAAGGCAATACCCTAGGTTTTGTTTTCAGTAATTTGTTGAATGGTAATGCCATCTCCTAAGATGAAAATCCTGAGCAAGAACTATATTTAGGGGAAAATCATGACTTCTATTTTGAATATGTAAAGTTTGAGATACTTACAAAATATTCAAAAGTAGATTTGCCAAGCAAGCTTTTTAAAAATATATGTCTGGTACTCAAATGAGATGTCTAAGTTAAAAATGTGTATTTTGGAGTTGTTGGGAGGTAGGTGTCGGTTAAAGTCATGGAAATCAGTGAGGTGTTTTTTGTTTTGGTTTTGTTTTTGAAAGAGAGATTGTGTGAGGCCATGAGAGCAGGGGTGATGGGGGCGTTTGGAAGGGGGAAGAGAGAGAGAGAATCTTAATTAGGCTCCATTTCCCAGGGCAGAGCCCCACCTTACAGCCCTGAAATCATGACTTGAGCTGAAATCGAGAGTCTGACGCTTAACCTACTGAACCACCCAGGCACCCCTGGTGGGCTTTCTTAAGGATAACATCATGATTTAAATGTCCACTAAAAAGTTCACCTCAGTAGTGAATTGTATAAAGGGTTAACTAGTAAGAGATGAGAAACTCCAGAGGAATGTTATAGATTAACTTTAGAGGAGTGTTCTATGATAAGGTAGACGATGTGTTTGCCGAAAGAGTAATCAATTCTCTTGGATATAAAATGAAGAACTGGAATTATCTAGTAGATTTGCTTTATGGAGGACATTGTTACTACTAACCAAAGCAGAGTTTAGCTAACCTCTTAGTAGATTCTGCTTGACTAGAAGAGATTTACTCAGGACAGCAATGAATAAATTTTACATTACAAACAAAATTCCTGTGTGTTGATATGATGTAATTATCCACTCAAAAAATCGAACCTCTGGCAAGTCTGGGTGGTCCTTCCCAGTTTGCTCCATCCTTCTACACATTATATTTGGTTAAATTTTAGTTGAAAAGGTCTTTTTTTAAATTGTATTTTTTTCCATAAATAATTCTACTCAGAGTAATAAGGGAATAGGTTTAAATCAATTGTGTGGTTTATATGCCATGGCCACTTGGAGTATAATACTGATAATATAAAATAATAAGCAATGTCCACAATGGAAGGAGCTGAGATGCCCTTCAACAGATAAATGGATAAAGAAGATGCAGTTCATATATACAATGGAATATTACTCAGCCATCAGAAGGGATGAACACCTACCATTTGCATCAACATGGATGGAACTGGAGGGGATTATGCTAAGAGAAATAAATCAAGCAGAGAAAGACAATTACCAAATGTTTTCACTCATATGTGGAACATAAGGAATAGCGTGGAGGACATTAGGGGAAGGAACCGAAAACTGAAGGAGGAGAATCAGAGGAGAAGACAAGCCATGAGAGACTATGTACTCCCAGAAACAATCAGAGGTTTGTAGAGGGAAAGGTTGTGGGGGCATGGGGTAGCCTGCTGATGGGTATTTAGGAGTGCACATGTTATATGCAGATAATGAATCATTGAACACTACATCGAAAACTAATGATGTTACTAACATAACATAATAAGAAGAAGGAAAGAAAATAGCATCATGGAACTACATTATGGTTTGCTTTCATGATTTTCAAAAGTGAATATTGTAGAGGCATGCTCCTCCCAGGAGAAGGGTTAACAGAATCTCAAAGTGTTGGGAGATGTGGAGATTCAGAGTATCATTTAAATTGTCAATGTTTTGTTTTTACGTTGGACACTTATCTCAAAATATAAATAGGAAAGGGGATATTAGGTTGTTACATTTTCAAAATGGAGCCTATTTACAAGTTTAACACCTGTTTTGTCTTAGAAAGATATTCAACTGTTTTTAAAGTTAAATTGTAATATATGCAAATGGAAGGGGAATCCAAGCAAAACAGAGAAATGTACAATATGATACACAGTTCTCTCTCTCTCTCTCTCTCTCTATATATATATATGTATATACACATGTATAGATAGATAGATCGATCGATCTTGATTTATGGCCTTTATTCAGTGTCTACCATGAAAAATGAAGCATTTGCAGGTCATGATCCTGGAGTCTGGGGATTGAGTCCTCCATTAGGCTCCCAGCTCCATGGGGAGTCTGCTTCTCCCTCTGACCTCTGCTCTCATGCTCTCTCACTCTGTCTCTCTCAAATAAATAAATAAAATCTTTTTTTTAAAAAATGAATTCATTTCACTTATTCTAGTTTTTCATCTGTTTTCCAAAGTCTTTGCCCTTTATTATAAAAAGTCTCAAATATGTAAAAGATTTTAAAGAAGAGTGTCATACCTCTCTATCTTAGATTCAACAATTACCAGCCCATATCCAATTTTGTTTCATTTATACCCTTCACCAATTCTTACCCACCTCTGATTATTTTGGAGTGAAGCACAGTTATATTATTTTGTCTCTAAATATTTTAGTTTATAAGTGTAAAAGATAAGCATTCTTTTGTTTTGGGTGTGATCAATTCATCAATTTTTTTAAAATTGCAATCCATTAATATCATTAAATATAATACGAGTTAACTTATTTTACAGATTATCATGTTTTTAACAGTTTAGATATTTAAATAAGAATTCTTGTGAAATCTATATACTAGAATTAGGTAAGTTTATTAAGTATCTTTTACTCTATATTTCTCTCTTTCAACCTCATGTTGCATATTTATCAAAATTTTAACTTACCTTCTATTTTTATTTTTGTTATTTGTTATTGTCTTACTTTTTTTAATAAATATATTTTAAAATATTTTATTTATTTATTTGTCAGAGAGAGAGAGAGAGCCAGAGAGCAAGTACAGGCAGACAGAGTGGCAGACAGAGAAGCAGGCTCCCTGCCGAGCAAGGAGCCTGATGTGGGACTCGATCCCAGGATGCTGGGATCATGACCTGAGCCGAAGGCAGCTGCTTAACCAGCTGAGCCACCCAGGAGTCCCAGTTATTATCTTACTTTTAATTAAATTTTAGTTTTTGATGCTTCAACTTTAGGCAGTACATTCTAACTCCAAATGATATAAAGGAGAAAAAAATAGTGTTCTTTCACTTTTTGCACTTCTTCATGTTGCTCACTCCTTGTATTTTCTGTCATCATTCTTATTTCTGCTACATTGTCAGAACTGATAGTATGTACAATCACTTTTTAACTCTGAAGTACTAGATTTTATTCCATTTTAGTTTGTTTTGGATATAGTTAATATCTTCCTTGTACACCATTCTTTTTTGTTTTTCCAATGCCTGGGTATCTTATTCTATTCTTTATTAAATAAACTGTATATATTGATTTCATTCCCTGAAGCAAATATAGGATTTATTTTCTTCTGTTCTTGCACTAGTTCTACTCTTTCCTGAAGCACAGTATTTCCTTCATTCTTAGATCATAGCTTTGTTTTGCTCTACTACATCTTGAGGTTTTCTTAAGTATGTAACAGGTAAATTTTCTGTTTCCTTGCTTAATTTTGTTTCATCTAGATGTGGATATAAACCGCCAAACTGAGGGGAAGGAGTCAAGATGGCAGGGAAGTAGCAGCTGAGATTACATCGGGTAGCAAGAGATCAGCTAGATAGCTTATCAAACCATTGCGAACACCTAAAAATCCAATGGGAGATTGAAGAGAGGAAGAACAGCAATTCTGGAAACAGAAAATCGACCACTTTCTGAAAGGTAGGACCAGTGGAGAAGTGAATCAAAAGCGACGGGAGGATAGACCGCGGGGGAGGGGCCGGCTCCTGGCAAGCGGCGGAGCAACGGAGCACTAAATCCGGACTTTTAAAAGTCTGCTCCACTGAGGGACATCGCTCCAGAGGCTAAACCGGGGTGAAGGCCACGCGGGGTCAGTGTGGCCCCAGGTCCCACAGGGTCACAGAAGGATCAGGGGTGTCTGAGTGTCGCAGAGCTCGCAGGTATTGGAGCAGGGAAGCCGGCTACAGAGAGCCAAGGAGTGAGATCTCAGCTCAGGGTTACCTTGAACTAGTCACAGGCTGGGTGAGCTCGGAGCGTGGCCGGAGGCCAGGGAGACGGGAGACTTTGGGGCTTTTCTCTGAGGGCGCGTTGAGGAGTGAGGCCCCAAACTCTAGGCTCCTCTTGGCCAGAGATGGGGAGGTCGCCATTTTCATTCCTGTCCTCCGGAACTCTACGGAAAGCGCTCAGGGAACAAAAGCTCCTGAAAGTGAAACCGAGTGGATTACTTAGCCTGGCCCCTGGCAAGGGCGGTGCAATTCTGCCTAGGGCAAAGACACTTGAGAATCACTAACAGGCCACTCCCCCAGAAGATCAACAAGAAATCCAGCCAAGACCAAGTTCACTTAAAAAGGAGAACAGCGGAATCCCAGAGGAGGAGAAAGCAAAGCACGGAATTCATGGCTTTCTCTCCATGATTCTTTAGTCTTGTAGTTAATTTAACTTTTTCTTTAATTTTATTATTTTTTAATTTTTCTCCTAAATTCTTTTTAACTTTTACCCTTTTCTTTTTTAATATTTTTAACTAGTCTATCTTAACAATACCTTTCCAAAGAAATAATAATCTTTTTTGAACCTTCATTATTATAGTCATAGTTTATCATTCATAGTATTTAACTTTATTTTTTGTATTACATAACAGTGTTTTCTTCTAAAAAATTTGGGGTACAACTTCCTCTAGTGGATCAAAATATCCACTAGAGGATATCCTAAATCTAGCTCCAGGCTTTTTTCTAATCTCCAGCCTGAGCAAATTCTTTCCACTTTCTTTTTCTTTATTCTCCCAACCAGCTTACTTTATCAACTCCTTTTTTTAGAAATTAAAAAAAAAATGTTTTCCATCTTTATAGGCATATTCCATCCCTTTATTGTGTTTACCCTTATATACATTTTTCATTCTTTAAAATTTTGGGAGGTACTTCTTTCTAAGAGACCAAAATACCCCACAATTAAGTGAGTGACCCTATTCTAGTCACTAGTCTAATGTATATATATTTTTTAATATATTTTTTAAATTTTTTATATATTTTTTTCTTTATTTGTTTTCTTTTTTAATTTTTTTTCTGAACATCTTTTTATCCGCTTTCTCCTCCCCCCACGACTTGGGGTCTCTTCTGATTTGGTTAAAGCGCATTTTCCTGGGGTCTTAGCCACCCTTTTAGTATTTTATTGGCTCCTTCATATACTCTTATCTGGACAAAATGACAAGGTGGAAAAACTCACCACAAAAAAAAGAACAAGAGGCAGTACCGAAGGCTAGGGACCTAATCAATACAGACATTGGTAATATGTCAGATATAGAGTTCAGAATGATGATTCTCAAGGTTCTAGCTGGGCTCGAAAAAGGCATGTAAGATATTAGAGAAACCCTCTCTGGAGATATAAAAGCCCTTTCTGGAGAAATAAAAGAACTAAAATCTAACCAAGTTGAAATTTAAAAAGCTATTAATGAGGTGTAATCAAAAATGGAGGCTCTTACTGCTAGGATAAATGAGGCAGAAGAAAGAATTAGTGATATAGAAGACCACATGACAGAGAATAAAGAAGCTGAGCAAAAGAGGGACAAACAGCTACTGGACCACGAGGGGAAAATTCGGGAGATAAGTGACACCATAAAACGAAACAACATTAGAATAATTGGGATTCCAGAAGAAGAAGAAAGAGAGAGGGGAGCAGAAGGTATATTGGAGAAAATTATTGTAGAGAATTTCCTTAATATGGCAAAGGGAACAAACATCAAAATCCAGGAGGAGCAGAGAACCCCCCTCAAAATCAACAAGAATAGGTCCACACCCCATCACCTAATAGTAAAATTTACAAGTCTTAGCGACAAAGAGAAAATCCTGAAAGCAGCCTGGGAAAAGAAGTCTGTAACATACAATGGTAAAAATATTAGATTGGCAGCAGACTAATCCACAGAGACCTGGCAGGTCAGAAAGAACTGGCATGATATATTCAGAGCACTGAATGAGAAAAACATGCAGCCGAGAATACTATATCCACCTACGCTATCATTGAAAAGAGAAAGAGAGATAAAAAGCTTCCAGGACAAACAAAAACTGAAAGAATTTGCAAACACCAAACCAGCTCTACAGGAAATATTGAAAGGGGGCCTCTAAGCAAAGAGAGAGCCGAAAATATTAGATCCGAAAGGAACAGAGACAATATACAGTAACAGTCACCTTACAGGCAATACAATGGCGCTAAATTCATATCTCTCAATAGTTACCCTGAATGTTAATGGGCTAAATGCCCCAATCAAAAGACACAGGGTATCAGAATGGATAAAAAAACAAAACCTATCAATATGTTGCCTACAAGAAACTCATTTTAGACGCGAAGACACCTCCAGATTTAAAGTGAGTGGGTAAAAAACAATTTACCATGCTAATGGACATCAGAAGAAAGCTGGAGTGGCAATCCTTATATCAGATCAATTAGATTTTAAGCCGAAGACTATAATAAGAGAGGAGGAAGGACACTATATCATACTCAAAGAGTCTGTCCAACAAGAAGATCTAACAATTTTAACTATCTATGCCCCTAACATGGGAGCAGCCAACTACATAAACCAATTAATAACAAAATCAAAGAAACACATCAACAACAATACAATAATAGTAGGAGGCTTTAACACTGCCCTTACTGAAATGGACAGATCATCCAAGCAAAAGATCAACAAGGAAATAAAGGCCTTAAATGACACACTGGACCAGATGGACATCACAGATATATTCAGAACATTTCATCCCAAAGCAACAGAATACACATTCTTCTCTAGTGCACATGGAACATTCTCCAGAATAGATCACATCCTGGGTCATAAATCA